>JANHGN010026927.1:0-15334 GCA_024605025.1 Megaceryle maxima
GATATGGAGGAGAAACAGAATGAGGTCATTGCATTTAAAGAGGAAGTGGTCAGAGACCTGCTACACCACTTGGATGCTCACGAGTCTATGGGACTGCGTAGGTTACACCCAAGGGTGCTGAAAGAGTTGGCAGACTGTGTCAAGGCAGAATTACAAGTGGTAAGCTGAAAATTTATGACAATGAAGTGGGGAAAGTCTTTTTTTTTTTTCTTTTTTTTTTTTTTAATTAATGATGGAATGGAATACAAGGGAGGAATACTTCTTAGAACAGATTTTGGACCATACTAGCCATGGCCTTTACAGAAACCTGAAGGTACCCAACATTGGTGTATCATCAGACTCTTTGAACAATCTAGGCCAGGCTTGAAATGTACCAATAGCTTTGATTCCCTGGACCCATTTCTTGCAGAAGCAAGTTACGCATAACACAGTAGTCTTTGGGCCCTCTGCTCTTTTCTTTACCTCTATAGTCAACTTCTTGAGCAGATCTTAGAGGAAGGTTATAATGATCCTCCTGTGGCCACCTTCACCTCTTAGCAATGCAGCAGTTAGGAACATACCTCATCTTCCAACAGAAGAGTTTCTAGCAAATAAGAACTGTAGATACTAGCATCACAATAAACATGCTGGCAGAGAGGAAGAGAAAAGAAGGGGGAGGAAAGGAGGCATTTAGATGCCCAGTTACCACAAAACTATTTGTGAGCAAAAAGTTTGTCTTGCTACTGCTCATTGTGTATCAACTCTGTGATTCTACTCTTCTATGATTCTGCTCCCTCTCTCATCTGTGTTACAAGCTACCTGTTGGTCCCTGCCTAGGATGGGGATGAAAAGATGTACAAAAGGCTGTTGAAACATCCTGAGACTGTATCAGGCAGCCATTGCTACCCCAGATGTGACTGTAATGGTTATCTCTGCTCTTTCCATACAAAATTACAGACTCAAAGAGCAGAATGTCTTCTGTGAAAAGACAGAGAAAGACAAGAATCAGTAAAGATCCTTGAATATCTCTAATTAATATCAAGTTTCTCAAAGGAGAATCATCAAGGCTGATGTTCAGGTAAATAACACACACACAAAAAAATACTGCTGTGTTAAAATACAGCTTCCACACTGAACAAATGCAGATGTAATAAACAGAAGAAAATGGTTGATATACAGAAAACAGCAAATTGGGCAGTACTTATTTGACAAAGCCATATAAATTACCATCTGTCATGATCCCAGTATTTTTTATGAAGATTCTTAGCAAGAAATATTTTGGAAGCATCTCATTAAAAATACATATGCATTCAATCCTGTTTTCTTCAGCAGTTAGAATTTGGCAGTGGAAAGCACAAAGACATTAAAATAAGGTGGAGAAAACTGAGATCTTATATTAGGAAATATGTTTGCTGACCCAAGAAATACAGTAATGCCTTTACCTAATATAATTCCTTCACTTGGAGTTCTGTGCAGAGCCACATCTCCATGCTGATAGTCATCTTTGCACCACAGGAACGAATTTCTTAATGTCTACTAGTAAACAGGCCTTTGATTAAGCACTTTCATAGACTGAGCCTTAGCTATGTGACCACTTGATATGGTACACTATTCACTGCTGCCAAAAGATGTTGTTTCGCACTGTTTGTTATGGCTCCTCTTTGAGTTGGTTTGTTCCTCCTGAGTTGGTACTTAGCCCAGTGCAAGCAGGACAAAAATACAAAGCAGTTATTTACTGGCTAACACACCCGCACCAGAGATATCTAGGGTGTGTGAGGAGCTGTTAGTTGAAACATGAACATGCGTACTACCCTGAGTAGGTGTCCGAAGAGTTTTTGCTGGCCAGACAGGAGGGGAAGAGTTTCCTCGCTGGAAAGTAGTTGATGTTGAGCTGCTGTCACAGCTGCTTCAGCCAAAACTGGCAACCTTGACAGCTCCACTCTGATGAGATGATTCCCAGTGAGGTCCCAACTAGACTGACCATCCTGATTAGCTTTGTTTTGTTTTGTTTCCTTCTTTTGGTTCTTGCATCTTTCCATGCTGGCAATTTTGTCATGCTACTGCTGATTCTGTCTCAACAGTAGCTACTTTTGTAGCTACTGCTGATTCTGTCTCGACAATCCTGTACGTACACGTCTTTCTGAGCGGTCGGAGTCCAGGTTACATGTTTGTGCCATATCAGAGCATGGTGCTTGGCATGCAGATGCCTGGACAGCTGTGTATGTGTGTACCTGTGCGCTAGCTGACAGCATGAGCTACAGAAACACGGAGTTGCATCACCTTCCTCCTTACACCTGCTTGTTTCTTCTCCCTCCGTAGTGCTGTTCTTGGGGCTTGTGTAGCTGTGCAGTGAGCCAACTCAGTTCAGGGAGCTGGAAATGAATCCAGCTGCTGGTGCAACGAGCTGCTTACTGCAGTCCAGTAAGCAGGGCTTCATTTTGTGAGCTGGCACACTGAAACCAGCAAACTGCTTATGAAAATCAGTAAAGGTGGCCAAAGAGTGAGGAAAAAGTTGAGAAGAGGAGGAGCACTTTGTTTAAAGTAAAAAAAAAACCTAAATTTGTTTGTTTGTTTGTTTTCCCCCTGTATATCTCCCTGACAGGCTTCATTATCTAGCTACTCTACAACAGAACAGCATTCCCAGATTCTGTTATAATTGCTCCAGACTCTTTAAAATTCACCATTTTAAGTTGCTTACATTACTATAGTTAGTGAATGATTTACAAATGAGAAGCCTGGTATGCTGATTGCTACAAACATGGCAGTACTTTCCAGTCAGAAAGTCCTGCTTTCCTGAGTTTGAGCCGAGTCCTATGGGAGAACTGAGATCATTTCACATATCCAGCACTGCTCAGTATTGCTGTGCTGTCAAGAATGCACTCCATTCTGAACAGCAGATTTCTACCAACTTGTTAAATACACCAAACAAATCACTAAACTGCCTTTCTTCTGTGGAGTTTTACACAACAGACCAACAATACGTTTTTGAGTCTGATGTAATAATTTTAGCCCAGTTCCCATTTAGCAGATTTGATATTCTGTGTGTGAGCCACATGCATACTGCTTTGTAAAATGTTAAAATTCCTATGGCATCTAAAGATATGCACCCAGAAACAGTCAATATTGTTATCTGGTTATTTTTCTTTTAAAGTTAAGCTACAGGTATGCATGTCTGTTTACTGATTTATATAGTTTAGTTACTATATTTAAGAAGTTGTCTAGCTATCTGTCTCAATTCAGGTAAAGAAAAAACATACTCGCTAAAGCAGAAATAGAATCAATTTCAAGGAATTGACTTTTTTGTGTTAACTGAACATCTGGTATATGGATTACATCTGTTTCCATAGTCAGATATTCATAGAAAAACCTATTTCAGCCATCTTTTGGCTGAGTTCGTGATACTATTTTAGCATATGATTTTCTTCCATAGACAAGTTTTTATCCATTATACAGAATTTACTCTCTATTTGATTTTATTATTTCATTTGAAGAGCAAATAAAATAAGCAGCTCTTCTAAAAATACAGCAAGATAAAGAAAACCCCCAAACTTTTAGCTATAATCATATGTTTTGGTAATAACTCTGATATACTCAGGTAAATTGAAATGTCAACTACTGCAAAAATGTTCTTAATGTATTATGAGTCTGATATACTTCGTGAAATTAGAGACACCTGGTTTTGTCATTGCATTCCAGTTTATATATTACACAGTCATATGTGACCTGAATGTTTTGAACAGAACCACAGGAACTAAAATCAGAGAAACAGAAGAGATTTCCCAGTACCTCCCGTCTCCTTTATGTTGTTGAGGAATTTCTTATCATTCTTCCAGCCTGTTCCTTTGTCAGCAGTTCTATAATCTAAAGATGTATTTGGGAGGGTATATTTTTTTCCCGTTATTCTAGATCTTCCTTCTTCAACATCTCATTACTCTGTTCATCATTTTCAAACCATGACTACCTCTAGTAATCTGTCCTTTCCCCTCTTGCCTCTGGTACTAATCAGCTATTAAAATATTCTTTGCTAGCACCTAGCAAGTTATGAACAAAGGTTCAGATCACCTGTTACCAGTCAAAGACAAGAGTCTTTTTGCTGCACTGCATTGTGGTGTGGCAATCTGGCACAAGTTGGTGCAGCTTTCAAGGACATTAGAGCTCCTCCTGGCCTGTGGGAAGTACAGGCAGGCTGAGTTGTGTGACACTGAGGGCTCCTTTGTGGTCCCTGTCATGCCAGAACAACTGTTCTGGAGGGTGATACCTATCTTTAGATCAGGGGATGTATTGGAATGCAGCTTTCCATACAGGAGCAATTTGGATTACTCAAGATTTTTTTCAAGTAAAGAACATAGTAGGAACATTTGAACAAATGGAAGGTGGTAGCATGGTTTCAGCATCTCTGAAAAGGATTTCAGGAGCACAGCTGACAGATAGAAGGAACTCCCATGTTGTGATGTTGCAATTTAAGGCTAACATAATCCTTGGTTGTGTGAGGAAGGAACATTAAGATGACTTACCTCTGCATGGCACAAGTATAAAAGACACACTTTTCACTTTGGATTTGAGGCTTCCTTAGGTAGTCCTGATTTATTTCACGGTCCTCTATCTTTTACCCTTCTTGACTGAAGTAATGTTCTTGTCCTAAAAGACTGGCATTATGACTCCACTCCTGAACTCTTTGGGTGCAAGTTTTGTCCTGTGCATGCAATTCACCTTTTTTTTTTAAGCAATAACTTAGCTAGTGATGACTAGATTTTTCAATGCAGATGCAGTTCATGTAGCAGAAAACAATATTAAACAATAGGTATTCTACATGTTCCTAAGCTTATCATTGCTTGCTCAGGCCTTGTCTGCCTGTAACTCATTAATGAATCACTATAATGGCAGAAGGCCCAGGGGAGATGGGAAGGGTGACATGCTCTTGGAGCTTAGGGAAAGATGTGGGGAATGGTCATGCCTATTGCAAAGAAAGCTGAACTTAGCACATGGGAGACTGGAAGGTTGTCTGTCTTCTGGATAAATGGCTACATCATCTCAGTGGATCAGCCACCTGTATTGGTGGAGTGGATTAACTGGCTAAATTAGTTGGGTGTATAGTATAAAACCTGAAAAACAAAAAGGACTTTGAAGAGAGCAACAGACTTGAGGTGGATTCAGGCTATGTATTCCTTCCCAGCATCTGAGGATATCTGGTGTTGTGATGGTAAGCGTGTTACAGAGAATGAGGTTACTACTGTCATTCAGCTATATATTGCAACTGCTATACTCTGATTATTTGTACTTGCAGTCTAAGTATGTTGTTCTATCCTGCTGCAAAATCAAAATCCTATGTAACATCAAAAGAGATTGAAATAAATAATTTTGAGGTTGAACTTTGAATCCTCCATGTGTGGAATAGCTAAAACAACTTGGTCAGAATATTGGGCCCTGATGCTGATACAGGCTTATCAGGTCCTCATTCCAGACTTTGTTTCATTGCCAGTATCTGTGTCCTGTATTTCATCTCTCTTTAGACACAGCTTTTTATTTCTGCAGGTGAATGTACTTCAGTTACAGTAATGATTCACAGTAATTCCCCTCATCTTCACAGTGGTTTTTCCAAAAATCACCACTCATTGAGCCAGGAAGAGGTGCATATAACAAGGATACTTTCATATAACAGTCTTCTGCTACACTTTGTAGGTTAAGAATATGTAACTTGTCAAGAGATCTGTCTCTGAAAGGCTTACGATTCCAAAATGCAAACTCCAGCCCAGAAGATTGGTCCTGAAATTGTGCAAAGTAATCTGCTATCTGTATTTCAATATTGTTGAAAAAATAGCAAAAGTTAGAAAAGTTACACAAGCAGTTATTTGTGGGTGTTGTGGTTTAAGGGAGAACAGACTGAGTCAGGGGGGACAGGGTAACCCCAGGACCCTGAGGGGTCTGAGGGCAGCTGTTATTCCCTCTCCTTCCCTGCTGCACTCCATGTAACCAGGAGACTGGTAGTTTGGAAGCTTTTCCTTCCTGGGCTCTGGGAGCTGCAAGGGCATCTTGGCTCTGCTGGGCCTGACTCCATGTGCGCTGCACAAGCCATCACCATCTGAGGTTGGGTTTTGTATATAGTTCTATGTCCTCCTTCCCTTAATAGTCCTTTTTGTGTTTTTCTGCTGTTACTCATTAAACTGGTTACAGTCCTAACTTCCAACCTTGGGTGAGGCAATTTTTTTTCTTTATTCCCCTTTTTGTCCTCCCCTGTGAGGGAGGAGGGAGGGGGGCTAATCCTGCTCTGTGTTTCATGTGAGCTTGTCCTGGGCCTTAAACAGAGACAGTGGGTTAGAGGAAATTACTTAGAACAAATGGTTTAGCTCAGTCTTTTTACCTTTTCAAGAAGATTTGAGTTAACTTGATTGTATTGTCCAAGTACTTTCATAGGCAGAAAATACCAGCTCCTGAAATGATTTTTAACCTCATGAACAACAGCATGGTAAAAAATAAAGCCATGGAAATTGAAATTAGAAATTTTGCATAAATGTTTCACTGTGCAGATGGTCAACCAAAGGGACAAAGTTCTGAAGGCGGTGGTGAACTTTCAGTCTTTTGAGTTCTTTCAGCTGAACTGAGATACCTACCTGGAAGATGTAGTTTTGACAAGGGTATTTTATTACACTCAGGAGTAAGTTAGCCTAAGGAAATGTAACAGCCTGTGATTACAGGGCATCAAACTAGGTAACTTAATGGTCTCTGCAAATCTTAGGCTCTATGAATCTATTTGTACCTGTTATGCTGTACAGAGATACATAAACCCACCTCAGGAAAAAAAACCTGAGACGGATATGGATTTTTTTTTTTTTCTGGTATTTATAATGTAGGACCTAGAGTTGTAATGGACCACTGGGATTCTAGTCCCCTGTTTTGACATGTCACAGTATTTTATAATAATTTTGGGAAAAGCCTGAACTATTCCTACTCAAAGGCTGTTTCTGAGCTTCACTGCTCTGCTGACTGAATTTCCATCTCTGATCTATTCATGGCTACTGTACACCTAGTCATTCTCATGACAGCATTGTCCTTCAGGTTATACTCCTGATGTACATGAATATATTTATGTAAAACAGTCATGTCTGTATTCAATTTCAGTTAGATCAGTGGGACTGCAATTTTTTCTGTCTTTTTTGATAATACATGCCTGTGTTCTATTTACCCCAGCACTCCTTCCCTACATTTGTTTCACTCTGAGCTCATGAGTGTTGAAGGATGTTTGTATTGCTTGCTGTATTTTATTCCTTTTTTCTTATCCATCACTGATCTTCTGCTCCTTTTTCATCCTTCAGTGTTCTGTGTTCTGTGATTGGACCTATTTTTCATTTTTCTATTCCCTTCATTCACTTATTTCCCTTTTACCATCCACTCTGCTCTGGTTTCTTATCCATTCTCTCAACTTGAAGTTTTAGAAGTGCCACTCCAGATTAAATCAACGTCTGTAATTAGGCTAGCCTCCTCTCTCCAACAGTTGCTAATGGCCATGAATAAATAGGTGAAAATATTTTTGTTATACTGCAGAAAGTTTCCTAGTCTCTAGTAAATAATGATTCCTGGCGTTAAGATGTCTTTGTATTTCATAATACAATTTTTCTTCAACAAACCAGCCAGCTGTTTACTGAACTACTGTCAACTTTACCACAACATTTAGCAATGAAGTATTTCCCATGTTTAACTATGTTACAGTTCTTTACATTGCTATTGAATCTAGTTGTATTTGCCATCACTTAGTTCTTGTATTGGAAGAGATACTGAATAGGTGTTCATAACCCTGCTCTCTTTACCATACTGAAGAGAGCTAGTCTAGTCTATTGAATTGGATTTTGTACTGAGGTTATTTCTGATGTTTGACTATCCTTCTCATTCTTTCCCGTTTTCTAAATGTACTCCATCCTTTTTCAGAAGGTGGTACTGGAACTATGTAAAGTACTGCGGGAGTTGAATGAACGGGTTCAACACGGATCGATGTGATCAAAGTTGACGTCACTGTGTTCTAACACACACAGCTTATATATCTTTTCTATATCTGTTCACGGGCTATGTTACATTGCTATTGGTTAAAGCTACACAATCACCTTATTCATTATAAAGCCGTTGTTAATATTATTGCAGTTTCTTACCTTGTTCTAGCAGGCTTCAGCTTCTTGTGACTGTGAACGATTCTACAGTCACGTCTCTGCTTTCCCACAAATGTGCAGTCATGGTTCTGCTTGCCCACAGTTCTGCAGTCACGTCTCTGCTTGCCGATCAGGCCTGGTTATGCTAAGGCAAGCCTAGACATGTCAGGGCAATAGTGAGTCTGGATGGGCCACATGTCCATTCTCCTCAAGATACATTAATACAGAGTACTCTAAAAATGGGTACGCATTTTCTGTGTACACTGACATTATCATGTTTTCTGCTCTTAACTTACTTTATCCCCAGAGCTTCCTGACAGTGGTAATACTGAATTACCTCTCAGCATGTATGCAGTCAATCACTCTGCATATAATGTTAGTTTGTTTCTGTTTCATTTTACATCTGTTTTGCACTGAACAGCATTCCGCTCCTTCACTTTCCTGTATCAGTCTGTCTCATAAGGCCTTTCTGCACATTCAGTTGTTGTGTTTACCATCACAAATACTGTGAGATATCATTGTCACCTCAAAATCATAAAGATTTGCCACATCTTTTAAGAATAGATTGTTTTCCACTGGCAATTGCCATACATGTGGAAAACAGATTAATTGCAACCTTTTAATTGTTGTTCAGTCATGTGAAGGACTTGCTTCTTATCCCATCATAGAATAATTTCTTGAAGAGCATTGATGACCAACCTTGTTGAATGCCTTTTGAAAGTTATTTAGACTTTATTAATAGGATGTTTAAATTAATCTGTTGGGGTTTTTTTAGAGATATATGATAATGTATCTCTACAAAAGTTTTCTTGACTTCCCCAGTGCCTGTTTAACATGTTTATCAATGATCTTGATGAGAGGATGGAGTGTACCGTCAGTAAGTTCACAGATGACACCAAGTTGGGAGGGAGTGCTGATCTGCTGGAGGGTAGTAAGGCCCTACAGAGGGACCTGGCCAGACTGGATCGATGGGCTGAGGCCAACTGTATGAGTTTTAATAGGCCCAAGTGTCAGGTCCTGCATTTTGGTCACAACAACCCCAGGCAATGCTACAGGCTTGGGGAAGAGTGGCTGGAAAGCTGCCTGGTAGAAAAGGACCTTGGTGTATTGATTGACAGTTGGTTGAATATGAGCCAGCAGTGTGCCCAGGTGGCCAAGAAGGCCAATGGCATCCTGGCCTATATCAGAAATTGTGCGACCAGCAAGACAGGGAAGTAATCCTGCCCCTGTACTCAGCACTGGTGAGGCCCCACCTTGAGTACTGCGTGCAGTTTTGGGCACCTCAGTACAGAAAGGACATTGAGGTCCTGGAGCAAGTCCAAAGGAGAGCAACAAGGCTGGTGAAGGGTTTGGAAAAGATACCCTCTGAGGAGCAACTGAGGGAGCTGGGGCTGTTTAGTCTGAGGAAGAAGAGGCTGATGGGAGACCTTTTAGCCCTACAAAAAGGAGGCTGTAGTAAGAGCAGGGCTGGTCTCTTCTCATTGGTGATAGGACAAGGGGAAATGGCCTTATGTTGCGCCAGGGTGGGTTTAGGTTGGAAATGAGGATAAACTTCACAGAAAGGGTTGTTAAGCCCTGGAACAGGCTCCCCAGGGAAGTGATTGAGTCACCATCCCTGAATGTGTTTAAAGATCATTTGGATGTGGTGCTTAGGGACGTGGTTTAGTGGTGGCTTGTTGGAGTTAGGGTAGTAGCTTTAGGTTGAGGTTGGACTCAATGATCTTGAAGGTCTTTTCCAACCTGAACGATTCTGTGGTATCTGTCTTCTCTAATTTTGTTCTTTGTCATGATTGTCACTGCATTTGTCTGTGTAAGCATCAGATGTACTGGTCTGTAGTTATGGATCCCACAAATATAATTAAAACTGTATTCTAATTTTTGAAGTTTTGTGGGAGAGGTGGCAAACCTGAGTTACTAGTTAAGCTATTTTACCCTCTAATTTCTTAGGAACACCTGGGTAAAAGTTGTTTTGTGACAGTGATTTGATACTACTGCTGTTGTTTTTCTTTGTTCTACCTAATTTCAATTTAAAATTTACTCTCACAAAATTTGCTTCATTATGCCAATTTTAACATCAATCCCTAACCCCTAGAACAAGCCCCAGAGCCCATCACAAACTCCAACCGCTAGCACCATTTATATTTAGAGTCAGGGACAGGGTTTGAGTTAAGGGCATCTGTGGTTGGAGTTTTGGTTTACTGTTAGTGTTCAGACTTGGTATCTTAAGTTTAAGGTAAATGACTGGGTTTGGGTTAGGATTTGCGTGTGGTTTAGCATTATGGTTGGGTTAGGGTTAAGGATAAGGAGAGCTTTTAAGTTTAGGTTTTAGGATTAGGCTAAAGCTGTTAATGCTTTAGATTTAGATTTTGTCTTTTAGTCAGAGTGCAGTTAGGCTTAGACTGATGAGCAGTATTAAGGTTAGGTTTCAAATTTGGGTTAGATTTAGGGTCTGGGTTAGTTATTCTTAGAGTTTACTTGAATTTTAGGATTAGGGTTAAGGATTAGAGTTACCATTTGGCTTTGGTCAGACATTAGTTTATTATTAGTCATATATTGTTAGGGTTTGTTACCCTTAGAGAGATTGCACTTCAGTGTTTGTTTGGGTCCCACCGGTTTTTATCAAGGCTATAACAAATCAGAATTATTGTGTTTCTAGATTGACATACATTTTGAACCAAATAGTCAGTTAAACATATTCTTATAGATATAAGAAAGTCAGGTATATGCAGTTTGGTTTAGACAAGCAATTATCTTAAGTACGCATCCAAGTGCTGTAAAAAGTTTTGTCTATGTTTACTATTAGGGTCAGTTAATGAAAAGTTTCAGCAAAAGAACATTAAAACTTTTTGAAGTACTGTATATTAAAGAGCTGATGGTGTGATAAAAGCAGCATCAACTGAGGCAGAACACAATCAGAAATGCAAGTGATGGCAAGGACCCAGACTACATGAAGTTCAATCAAGATACTATCCAGCCTGCAGATATCTAAGTTAATCACATGAAATGCCTTCTTTGTAAGGGATACAGCCAGATGACAGCAAAATTTAACTCATGGCCAATATAAACCATCCACCATGAACATAAGCAAGGAGAACATAACATTTCTGTAGATACTTGAACTGATTAAAGTTTTGATGTGGTACATTCTTTTAGAAGAAGCCTGGAGTGCTTTAAAGTATTGATTATTTTGTAGTGATACAGCTAGGACAGCAGTCACAAAAAAATACAGCAATGAACACAAGACTCCTAATTAGATAGGATGTATGTTTCCAGATGTCTAGTCACCATTCAGACAAAAGGATCCTGGAATGGATTAGGAATTTACCTACTGTTAAGGTCCTAATTCATGTATATCCTGAGCTTTCATGTCACCTGAATTATTACCAAGGAGTATCGGCTACTGAATTTGTAACAGGGTTTTTTGGGTTTGTTTTTTTTTCCCTATGAATGTAAAAGATCAGACTGCAGAACTATCACTTAACAGGCACTGCTGTGACCCTCTAAACCTCTAACAGCTTTACTGACCTAGAGGCAAAATGCAAGAAATGCTATGATTTGACAGGCATCCACAACTGGGCACCATTTCACCTTCAGATCTGCAAGGCATGGAAATAACATATCATGATATAAAGGAAAAAAATGCTAAGTCAAGAGTCAAAATGGAGAATAAGTCACAGATTTTGGTAGTGTTACACCATTTGCACAAATACTCTTATTCATGCAAAACACCACATAAAAGTTACATGGCAGATGTATCAAAATAAGCACATAAGTGACAGCAGCCTCTGTGGTGTGTTATGAACTTCTGAAATTGATGCTAATAGGTTCTGATAATGTAAATTTATATTACTATCATTGGATGCTGATACCATGACACTTACGTACACACAGAGGCTGAAACAGTGGTGATGACTTGATCCAGGGGATTATGACCTGTGGTCCTCACAGACATGTTTGACCTTTCTCCATACAGGTGAAATTTAAATGAGCAAACTGCTGTTCATATAAGACATTGTTTCACAGGAAAGATTTAAGAGTGAAGAATTATTAATGCTGTTTAGTTACTATTAGTTAATTAATAGTTAAAATTAATTCTGCTAGCTTAGCGGAGAATCCCTTCTTGGAAGGGCTCTTTTATACAGTGCAACAGCTTGCTCAGGGACTGGAATGCCAAAGTATCTGTACAAGCCGTGGTCATTCTGTGCCTCATAAGCAGTGTTCTGGTTTGGCTGAATTGATGTTACTCTGTGATCCTGATGTACTGACACTGCAGATGTAAGAAAGTCGCTCATAAATTTAACCTCCATGATTGTGAAGAATCCTCCCTTTTTCTTCTTTTATCCACTTCTGAATTTGAGATTATATTTCTGAAACAGTTGATGTATCTTCCAGTTACTAAGTTCTGATAGTCTGGACTTGCTTATGCTGCTCAATAAAACACAAAGTATAGTCTACAAAAGGAACACTGGTTCAAACTAGGAATGTGAAAGGCCATATTGCATCTTTTGGACTACTGCTTTGGACAGCTCTGCTAGCCTGAGCTAGTGGGGTTTCCTCTGTGTAGAAGGCACTGTCCATATGGTATGCTTCCTGGAGTCTTTAACTAAATCATTCATTCCCATAGAATACACCCTTACAGATTGTATGTTGCACTGAGAATCAAAGGTAAAGATACTCTGTTTTCTATTGACATATACAAACTTTTGAGGTGGAAGAAGCCTGCTTTCACACTGGTTGCCATAGACATTCTGCTGACATTAATGGAAAGCAAGCAATTCAAAAATCACCAAATCCAGAGAAACTTTCTTAGACTGACATCTACCTGAATAGCATGTAGACTTCTGCAACATTGCAATGTGCATTGCAATAACGGAATTGTAGATATTGCACTGTAGATGTCTAATGCACTGTTAGTTACCTACACTCTTTTTATTGCTGGGTAGAGAAAGAGAGAATCCCAGAGTTAGATTCTTATCTGAATATGGGTATCTGTATTAATAGATCAGATAGTTCTGTCAAGCTGTCCAAAGTTATAGCAGATAAATCTCAGCCCTAATGTTCCCAGGATGCTAGTTTTAGACATGATTCCATTTTATGTGTGAATGGCATTTTTTAATCATAATATAAATTTCCATGTTTTTGTGACATCTCTTATTTTCCCTGTATTGAATTGTGAGACACCATGGTAGTAGTTTGTAGTGAAACATGACTTCTTAGTGAGTTGCTCTTTTCCTGTTGAATGATTTGCTAAAAGAAAAAAATCATTTTTCAAGTGCAGATGCAATTAATCTTTCCCATCCTTTGTATAATTTGTACATTACAAAGGCCAACACTTACCATATGTTTCAGCCTACGTGCTGTCTTCTATCTATTACTATATCAATGATGTCATGTGTAGGTCACTTTAGGATGTTAATGTTTATGATTTGATTCTTTCTCTAATTAAAAAAAAAAAAAATCCACAGATTTACATCTAGTTTTATGTGTTAGTAGACAAAATTTCCACAATGATTTTCCGGGGCTCATGTGCCTTCCAATTTGCTAGAGATTCTCTCAGGAAGTTCTTATGTCATTATGTAAGGCGTACACCCTATTTTATTTTAGCTGTAATCTTGCACAAACCTTATCACCATAAATGTGAGCCCTAATAACATTTTTCCGAGTCACTGGTCTATTAGGATTTTATTTGTGACATTACGACAAAGTCCTGAAGGGATGACAGTCCATTACACTGCAATGTCCAAGATCAGTTGCTATACCCATTGTCAATTTTCTAAGCATACGTTTTCCTCTATTAGAATCTGTAAATTTTTCTGCTTGGGTGAAATCTAATATACTTGTTTGATTTCTATAGTGAAGAAAGTGTTGCTTTCCTGTTTAGCTGTGTGAATGTCAAGCTAATTCTAAAGTAATTATTATCAGGAACACTTAATTCATCTTCTGTTTCTACTGGTTTAGATC
Organism: Megaceryle maxima; assembly: GCA_024605025.1. Classification (NCBI taxonomy): domain Eukaryota; kingdom Metazoa; phylum Chordata; class Aves; order Coraciiformes; family Cerylidae; genus Megaceryle; species Megaceryle maxima. Next base: position 14,076 of record JANHGN010026927.1, read on the forward strand.
AATGCTGTAATCAAAGCTTCGATGGTTTCAAAGGTTTTCTTGTAGATTGATGATGTGAAAGAGAGTTGACAGCTCATAGCTCCTGTGTATTGGCAGTTTGGAAGTTAGTATGTATTCCCTCTACTCACACATCAGCCATGTGTGAACTTGCTACTCGTAAAAGGGAATTTTTTTCTATGTTATTAACCTGAAATGAGATATAAGAGTAACTGCTGAACAGATTCAGCACTCATTAACAATGCATTGTAGCTATTGGACTTCAAACCTATTTGAGCAGACTGGCTTTGGGAGGAAAAAGGAAAAGAAAAAGGCACTTGTGCTCTAGTATTATTTATGATTTTCCCTTATATCTGGGGTCCAGATTTACTCCCAGTGTGTCCATTAATAATAATGAGAATGATGCCAGTGGAAATATCACATGGCCATGTATATGTTTTTTTCTTTCCAAAGTGTTTGTATATCTGTAAGGTAAGAAATTTCATGTACAGTAGTCATACATATTTAACACTTCCTGGTTTAACGTTGTATCTGAACTGCTTATAAATGGAAGATACTTAACATAAATATCAGTTAAGTTGTTGTCATTCCATTTACACCAACATTACAAAGTCAACTCACAATGGGAAAATAATTTCTCTATTTTCTGTTCTTTGCTCAGGATCAATGTTCATTGCATCTCTCTTACTGTGCTGGGGTTTTTTCCTGCACTAATAATTAAAAGCAGTCAAATCACGGAGAATAAATATTTCAGTTACAGTAGCCTTTGTTTGCATTTTTAAATGCAGATACATTTTGTAAGTGCACAATACATGACTTAATATCTTTTACGATATTAATGTAATTAATAAATTAGTTTAATGCATATCTTAATATCTTTTAATACCTTAACAACTTGTAAGTTTTTCTCTTAAGCTATTAATTTTCTTTGTTATGTAGACAGTCACAACGGTTCCGCTGGAACTTTTCTCTCTGCTTGCACAAGTTAAGCTTTCCAAAACAGGAGCAAGTAGCACGCAATGAAACATTGCTGTTACAATTGGCTCTTGCAGGGAAAGCTGTATGCTAAAGATTTTGAAAGATCAGGAGCTCCTCCATTTATTTCTCTAAGTGGATCGTTTAAATGAACAACTGTTTTTCAGTCACAGGATGTCCTGGTTTGAGTGAGAACAGAACTAATTCTGCTCAGTGATTTTACTTTTCAGCTCAGTTCTTCTAACTCACTGCACTGTCTGAAGTTAGCAGCCTGTTTTCACAGGCAG
>JANHGN010026930.1:0-48701 GCA_024605025.1 Megaceryle maxima
TAAAATAATAATATTATTAAAACTGATGTTTGGCCGCCTGAAGGCTCCCTGAGCAAAGTTTACACCGCTGCTCTCAGATTTCTCAGAAAAGGAAAGCAGGCAAGAACAGAAAGAGTATTTTGCATTCAGATTACTAGGTAAGGGCTGGGCAGCTTTGATTTCGAAGTAAGCTTGGATGAATCACTTCATTTTGCTGTAGTTCAGTTCCTCCCAACCAAGAAAGCTTTCAGGACAGAGGTCCTTCTTCTGAAGGGAGGGATAAATACACAGTAATTAACAGAGATACATAAACAGTAACAAACAGGCCAGAATCTCAGTCAAAGCCTTTGAAAACTGACACAGATGATAAAAGCTAGAAAGGGGTATAAACAAAGGAGGAGGGGGGAAAAAAGCAACTGCTGGAAAGTCGACGGGTTGGTTGATTGTCAAAATAAGATGGGCTAGGGGGTGTTGGTAGGGATTCAAGTCATTCAGTTAGAGATGGAGCATGCTTTCTCTGCACTTAATGGGAGTGCACTGCACTCTGACCTTAGTTTGAACCCTTCTGGAAAGAGTGACTCAACGCTCTCAGTCCAGCAGGGCTGTTCTACTGAAACAGGATGTTCCACAAGCTTCGCTTTGGGATTTCCCCAGAGCCTGTGCTTGAGACACAGATCCTTTACAAATGATATCTGAAGCCAGTGGAGGAATTTTGGTCGCATGCTATTAGCACGACTTGCAGAATGTCGCTGATGGCAGGTAGCCAAGCAGGTAGCTGGGAAAGCCGTTGGCAATTTCTGACTATGAAACTTAAATAGCCAAACTGGATGTCCAGAAGGCATGTTAATTTCAGTGACATCTCTAATTCCTGCACTACTGAGATTTTGATTCACAAAGGAAACAAGTATGTTAAAGAGCAACTCAAAGCATGAATTCTGAAGAGGGGTTTCCCTCTACCCTTGCACCAAAAGACACGTACTTACTGCAATTGTTAGAGAAATCCCATAACTGATCATATGTGATTTCCCTTTACAGGCAGAAAACTTTGTAGGCTTTTGGTTTTGCTCCAGCTGATCTCTCTCTTACCTTGAGTTTCCTAGTGAATCAAAACCCAAGAAAACACTCTCTTTAGAATCTAGCATGCCTTTAGGAGGGAATGCAAAATTACTGGTTGTGCTTTCATGAAACAAAGGTTAATGAAATGCATGGTTTTCACCATCAGTGGATAAGGATAACTTTTTAAAACTGGTAGCCTAAGGAAAGCTAAAGAGAAAGGAGAGAACTGACAATAAGTAGTAATTTAATGAAGACAGATATGAGAGAACTGAAGTCAGTGCAATGGCTGATCCTATCAACCATCTCCAAAAAACAAACAAACAAACAAACAAACAAACTAGTCAACCCAGGAATTCTGTAGGACCTACAGGAGTTTTAGAGACAGTTATGTGTATTGCTTTCTTTTCTTTGAGTTTAGGGAGCAAAAATCAAAATTAATGTCAAATCAGAGAGTAAGGGATAAATTGCTTTTTCTTGCTGGTCTGTTTCCCTCACTAAAATCTATCAACATGAGAAAGAGAAAGGTAGCAAGTGAAGGTGGAAGGAAATACATTTCAGAGGAGAAATAGCTCCATCTATTACTGCAAGTTACAGGCTCTTAAAATCACTGAGGAGTCTTAAAAGTAGGAAAAAAAAAAAAAAGAAAATTCATTATGGCACATAATTGAAGTAGATTGACATAATAAGTATTTTTGGGTGTATTTCACCAGTGGAAACTAATACTCGAAAATCCCAGTCTTGCCAGTTACAATATGCAGATGCTTAGGTTCACCCTTGTAAAATTGAAATCAACTCACCCATAAGAAGATAGCTGATCAATATCAAGGCAATCATTTTCCTGCAGCCAAATTTTTGCCAAGAATCTTGAAAAAACATTTGAATCCACAATAGATAAGGATTTTATCCAAAAATAACACATATATAGAGGTGAAATGCATCCACTCTAAGACTCAGGGGTACCTTACACACCAGGTAGTGAATGGTAGGTGAACAATTTTGGGACCACAGTGGTGGTCCCTCCACAGAGGGAAACCAAACACCTTCTTTGTGTGCCTCCATTACTTCTCTTCTAGGCAACTCATATAAAGAACCATGGCTAACTCAGTTAAGAAACCAAAAAAAGGAAGAAGATAAAAAAGAAGAATACACCCTCCTCCTCAATTTGTAAATGACCAAAAATTTTTAATAGGCACTGGAATTCATCTATGGTATTTACTCTGATGATGTTTTGAGTACTATGAACTTACAGATGCTTGCAAGATATGTCATTAATGCTCAAGAAACAACACAAACCAGCAACAAAAGTAAAGGTGCACAAGAAAGTCCACTTCTATTCAAACTTTACTTCATCAAGCCTTAAACAAATTAAAAACTTCTTTTGACAAAATCTATCTCTTCAAACTCCTATCTCTTTACTTCCAGCTCATGGTGTTTGCTGCTGTGGTTTTTAATCTTCTTCCTGGAAGAGAAATGTCATTGAGTTGTTTGATACTTGCCTAAGGTTTAAAAAATAAAAATAAAAAAACCATCTTGGAGGAAAATCATACTGGTCTGTGCAGACACAAAGCATCCCCCTGCAAAACTGGCTGTGCTTGCCCTAACCTGGGGGAGAAATAGAAATATAATAATAGAAATTATCTAGAATAATCTGGACCCTCATTAGGAAAGTGGGTCCTTTCGGAGGTGAAAGGATGTTTAGGCATGTAAACTGGCATCTCTAGTTCAGCAAGACATCTTGGTTCTCTTAAAAGTCCCACTCCCTCTGGGACTTTTGGTAACTAAAATGTTTTGGTCCCCAGCACCTGGTAGACTAAGTCTTCTGCAGCCCACTTCTATTCACAAGGGGTTTGTAATGGGAAACATCAAGCTCTTTATCTTCTCATACTCTTATTCCCAACCTGGAAAGGCAGAGGTGCTACCATCAAATAGTTCAAAAGTTAAAAATAGACAAGATTTTTAAAAAATGCTCCTAATATCTTGATATGAAGATAACGATTATATTGCATTTTTGCATTCAGACGTCCTGTATATATAGCATCCTCTGCCTTTGAATGTATGAGAGAGTGAACAAGTATTTTACCTACTTACAAATTCATGGGAAGAGGTGATTTGGGATGATGCTGAAGAGATGATAAATATCTGTTTATTCTTTTTCTATTGTCCCTTGCCACTGGGAGAACAGGCGTGTGCAAACTGCTTCACAGCCAGGCAGGATCATGGTGGTTGAGCTGCAGCTGTGTCTGTGCTCAGAAGGAGCTGTTGGGTAGAACAGACTTCAGCCTGCAAGGAGACTGACTACTCATCAGCTCTTTGCTGAGCTTGATGTTTTTCATTCTCTTTCCAAAATTAGCAGCTCTGTCATTCATATAGACATGCACTAGTTTGGGAATTCATTAGTTCAGTGCCACCATGGAGGAAGGCTCTGCTGCTGACTGAAGCTGATTCCCCATAGCATTACACAACCAGAAAATACCCGAGTCATGTGAAGTGAGGTTTTAAAGATCAGCCCACTCCTCAGGAGAAAAATGTTATTTTATTTCTGAGTTGTTCTGTAAGTTTATAAAGTGAAAAATAGAGTTAAGAAAGTCATGTCACACCAGTAAAGAGACTTGCTTTGTGCTTTAGCTAGTTTTTGAGTTTTAACTGGAAATTTGGTGCGCTCATGCTTTTCATTTCAATCCTGTAGCACAGGGAGGCATGTTTTTAATCACAGAATGTCTCAGTTAACAGTTAATATCCAGGAAAAAGGTAGGGAATATTTTTATTTGTTCAGTATTTAATACGAATGTATTACAATGGGGCTTGGCCCCACTAAACTCTCTGCAGTTTGTCTTCTCACACTTACAGACACAGGAGCAAGGTGTACTCATATGAGGCTCAGGTTATACACTTTGTGCCTGTCAAAAAGAGAGAAGATGAAGAGATCAGGAAGGAAAAAAAAAAAGAAACACATCCCTTCCTTGATCACTTCTGCATATTCTGAATTAGAGAATTATTTAAGATGTTTACTGGTGAATTGAGCAACTAGGAGCAGTTTTCCTTGGAGCCCATTGTGGTGTGTGAATTTCACATGCATGCTGTGGTACTTCAATTAGGGGAAAAAAAAAAAAAAAGTTTTAGTGAATCATTTACAGTAACTATCTGATGAAATAGAGTCTCCTAGAAACAGAGAGGAAGTATAATCAGTTAGTCATGGCATGCCTCCTTAGAGCAGCTTATATAGGCAGCAGAAATAGGCATGCGCTTATGTGGATAGATAAACACCCCGTGTCTACTATAGATAAACTTGTCTGCAAGTTAATTATTTCTAAGACAAGGCATCTCTCGATGTCTGAAACTGATCATTAATTTGAGATGCCTTGGCATGTTGTTGCTAGTTGTAAATTGTCGTGTTAACAAAAAGATTACAGTGACAGAAATACCCAAGTTCCTCAAATACTGACATTTAGATGCAGAACTCTTTGAAAGATACAATTTTTGGTGTGTGAATTTTCAAGGGCACGGGGTATGAGGTTAAAACAGATTAATTCCATAAGTAATGATTCTTTGAAGAGCACAACCTAAGGCATGTTACCTGATCAAATATTATTTCTGGTAATGGAAGGCTTTCAGCACTGGGAAATGATTTACAAAAGCACCTCTACAAAACAAGAGTGTCCCAAGATAGTTGCATGTAAATCACTCATCTTTCTCCTTTGAGTTCTTGTCTAACATACACAGTTATATTGTGGCAAATACAGGTAGTGACCACATGAAAATGTCTGTGAGAAAATCCCTGTCTTCCTCCTTGAACAAAAGCCAGGCTGACTGCACAGTCATTTGTGCTGTAAAGAGGAAGCTACATCCCCTCTCTGTCTTGGGGCACTGGCCTAGTTCACTGGCCTCACTGATTTGACACAGCTCTTGTTGGGGTTAGTTGAACTTATGAATCCCAGAGCCATGTAGTTAGTAGATCCAACATAAGGGAGTGAGGAAGGAGTTGGGAGATGAAGGCTTGAGGCTCGGGTAGAAGAGAAGCAACACTCATCCAGTCTGACATCTGTAAAACCAGCTCTTCTGTAAGGTCAAATATCAACCTGCAGGACTGCCTTACCCTTAGCAATGACATGCAGAATCAAACTCTACAACCTGAGATAGGTTGTAAAGTAGGCATGTTTCTTACTCTGGAGAAGACTGAGAGGGGATTTGATAAATGTTTATAAATAGATGAGGGCTGAGTGTCAAGAGGAAAGGGACAGCCTCTTCTCACTCGTGCCCTGTGACAGGACAAGGGGGAATGGATGTAAGCTGGAGCACAAGAGGTTCCACCTTAACATGAGGAGGAACTTCTTTACTGTAAGGGTCACAGAGCACTGGAACGGGCTCCCCAGAGAGGTTGTGGAGTCTCCTTCTCTGGAGATTTTCAAAATCTTGGCTTCCTAGTAAGTTTTCAAAAGCAGCTTTCTACTGGGACATTCTCCTTCAGGCACAGACTAGGATGGTTAAATCACTTTGTCTTCAAGCTATGACAAACATTTCTAAAGTAAGAGAAGGGTCAAAAGTAGAGCTTTGAATTTCATAAGACTTCAGAAGGAAAGATAGAGATTAATTCAAACAAGATGACTAAATTCTGTCACCACCTTAGGTTCTGTCTGAAATTTGATCTCAGATAATCAGTTTAAAACAAAACAAAACATTAAAAAAAAGACTAACAGGGTTTGTCATTAGGGCCTGCCTGAATCTCTCTCACCCATCTAATGGAAATAACTGCTATCAGAAAGTCAAACATCATAAACAAAGAAAGGTGGAAACAAGCTACTCAAAATGTTTTCCTCTTACAGCATGATTAACTCCATACAGCTGCTGGCAGCTATTGCATTGTTTTTCTTTCCTTGTGTATTTTGATCATCTTTAGACTTATCTTAAGTAACAGGAAACTACTTCCTTTTGTCAGGCTTGTTTGGGTTTTTTTTGGTGGGTGGTTTTTGTTTGTTTGTTTGTTTGTTTGTTTGTTTTGTTTTTTGTTTTGTTTGTTTTTTGGTTTTTTTGGTCCTGAGGATTTATTGAACTCTGGTGAAACCAGCTCTGGCAGAAGACAAAGGGTGAAACTGTGGTCTGAGTAACTGTGAACACAGCATGTAGGTAATCTCAGGGTGCTGTAAAATGATAGTCTGTGTTTAAATCCTGTTAAGAAACTGGGTCCTTCACAGGAAGAGTCTAGATAGACCTTGCAAAAAACACCTTGTAGTTGAATAGATATGGGGAGTGAGAAGTCAAAAGAGCTGTCAGAGGACTTCTGTTTACTTCATAGAGAAAAATTAGGTTTTCCTGGATTCCAAATTGAAACCTGAAAGGAAGAGAAACAAGCATTGCAGATAGGGACTGAAAACTGAACCTCATTTTGTGAATGCCAGCTGTTCTGCTTTATAGGATTTTCTGGTGGCCAGTTGCTTGCTGTTAAGCAAATATTTTTGGAGGAAAAGGAGGAGAATTGAATGATTATATTTGTCTAAGCCTTCCAGCTTCCAAGTGATGAGGCACAAGACAAGATTCAAGTGAAGAATTTAGCCTGGCAAATTGACAGAATATCTGTAAGCAAAGACAGAGACACAGTTTTTCACATGGAGAGCCTTATGAGATCCCAATATGAAAACTATATGGGCCCTATGGATGCCTGCAGACCCCACTCCTGTCCTGATTTAACATCATTTGGTGACAAAAGAATTCACATCTCGTCTTTGCCAAATCAGAACAGCAAAATGCAGGCAAAGACCAGATTGTAATTTTTATTGACTTCTGATGAAAAGATCTTGGTCTTTGGTTGTCCATAGCTGTGAAGTATGCTTTAAAACAAATATTTTCTGAGTGTCCAGTTTGACAGGGAAAAACTTTCATAAAAGTCCATCAGTGAAACTCAGACTCTGGGTGCTAAATATATCTAAAAATTGACTACTGCTGTACTACTTTGCATGGGTAAGGAGACCACACTGCATTTTGTCATCTGTGTAACATGGTGGTATTAATGTACCATTCCCTGAATATGATGTCCCGTGATATAGGGAAAAAAAAAAATTGGCAGGCTTTAACTGCAGGTACACTGGTTGCAGGCTAAGTGTCTTCTACAGTGCAGAGGGACCAAGCACTCAGTCTCACAAGGGGTATTCCCAAGGAAACAAGGCAGCTATGCAACTGGCAAACTGAGAAGTGGGACAGGAGCAAAACACAGACCAGGACTTTAAAGATAACATTGAGTTTATAATTTTCTGAGGGAGAAATCTCTGAGTCAGCCAACCCATTCAGCTACACCCCTTTCACTTGAACTGAGCATTTAGTGTTCAGTTCTCTCAAAGACTCTGCATTCATGGAAAGTCAAAGAGGGGGATGTGACTCTAAATTGCAAAAGGTTTGGGACCACTATGAAACAAAGATACTTCTGATGCAAGACTTAAATGTGATGTCAAAGTACACAGCTTGCAGACTGAGAGATGTGAATTAATCACTTTTCTGAAAAGGATTTCAGATGCTAGAATAACTGTACCAAAACTTAAAATATGTAGATAAAATCAATTAGGTTCCTGAGATTCAAAATAAGCCTCAAACCACCATTGTTTCTGGAAGTAACCAGGAAACAGTGACTGTTACTCTTTCTCTGAAGGTCAGTAGGAAATGGATCTGTAACTCTCAGACTGAGCAATATGAGAATCTTCTCCAACAGAAGATTGAGTAAGGTCCCTGAAAAAGACCTAGGCAAGATGGGTTTGGTTCAGTAATGGTAATGCTTTAAGTTCGTTCTAGTCATCATAACCAAATGCCATCAACTTGTCCAACATTATCGTCTGCCAACCATGATTAAACTTTTACTGCAGCATCCTTTGGGGATTCTAACTTAAGTGACTTTAAACGGGAACTGGTGACTAAAGCTGGGAAAACTATATAGATCCTTTAGGTTTTTCTCAAAAGTTCTTTAGTCAAGGACTGCAGTGCAAATACAACTGAACTAATCTTATGCATAAATGACAACTCTGCTTATATCTAAGAGGCTTCTGTATGAGAAAGTTTTCACAAAATACCAGATACACAGTATAAGTATAAAGTGTTTTTCCTCTTAAAGGTAGGATTCAAGATCTTAAAAGTTTTCTGGGAAAACTCTGAACAAAGCACTTAATTCCAATTGCTAGATATTATTTTCTGCAAATAGTAAGTCAACATCACTTAAAAATATAAATTTGTGGCCAAGAATGTCTCTGAAGGACAACTAGTACAGCAGTTGATCTATCAGGGAAGCTGAAGGCACTGGGAGAGCCCTGCTTTGTGCAAAAGATGCATCCAGACCTCTATTATATGCTATAGACTTTGTAGAATTTTGCTGCGATGTGAACAGATTGATACAATGACCAGAGAAAGGATGCTGCTTTATATATAGGCAATGGCATTCCTTCATGGCTTCTGACACAGGGACAAGGAGCATTACTTGACCCCTTTGCCTTTGCTCGTGCATGAGCAGATAGCAAATCACAGCTGTAGATGTAACACAAAAGGATCCAGAACCCTGGTGACCTGTAGGCACTGTAAGATAATGGAACAAATGTGAGGGAACTATCAGAGATCTCGTGCTGCTTCTGTGGCGGGTGAGATCTGGTTTTCTGATGAATGCTCTGAGGCCACCCCAGAGAATGAAGAAAGTCTCCTAGCTGTTTTCTGGAGAGACCACCACAGAAACCTTAGTCTTGACTGTTGGTGGCTACCACCATTGCTTGCATGCTCAGCCTTTAGTTGAAAAGTCAGGCTGGTAGCATCAGCACATGCTCTATCTTCTTTGTCAATGCAGTAAAGGTAATGGCAGCAGATCTGCAGGAGAGGAGACCCTTGCACTCCAAGAAACATGTCTATGGGCAGCCAAAGTTTCAGAGCAGTATATAGAACCCATGCAGCAGAATCAGTATGAAGATAAAGTGAGGGATGAGGGAAAACTGGTCATACCAGCAGAGTTAATAAGTTTTTTTGGAAGTCAACAAGGGCCTTACAAAAAAATAAGGTAGTTTGCTAGGAAGATGTGAAAGGAAATTTACTATGACTCAGTCAAGAAATTCAGAACTGAGAGGAGTTACATGCTGCTCCTTCTATAAATGTGTAGGGCATGTTTGGACAGGAATGGCTGATGCAGCCAGGGTAAAGAATAGTCTAGCCAGTACATATATGCATGTAAGCTGCTTATTGTGGCTTCCAATCTAGGTTTGTATTTGAAGGATAATTTAGATTGTATTCCATTTCATACATTTACAACCTTAATGCCAGCACAAGTTAAAAAAGAAAGAGTGAGCAGGGCCCCAGGACTGCAGATGAAGCTATGGCAAAAAATCACAGTTTTTTTCTGGGGCTTCATTTGCAGGAACAGCATCTGTAAAATCAAAGAAGGAAATTAACTCCTAAAAACTTTTAGTGGAAAGTACACTCAAGAGGAAAGCAATATACCAGTGTATGTTTGCATGTACATATGCCACACACATTTCTTGAGAAGTGATGATTTAAGGAAAAAAAAAAAAAATCTGTTTGAGCCTCTCAGGGAAAGATTTACAAGTTTTGAGATATCTTAATTCTGATAGGGGAAAGACACAAAACTACTAACATCTTTTAGATTTTTCAGCTTTCCAACTATGAACCTTCTTACGTGTGTTTTATTTCAACACAAAAAGATAAGAAACTGTGTGCTTACCATGATCTGTATCATACACAGGAAGAAAGAGATATGCTATCATACAGAGGTATGAAATCCCTCTCTTCCCCCCCGCCCCAGACAGGTTTGACACAGATGACAGTAACAGGTTTGACAGTAGGGATGACTGGAGAGTAGCATTTTAAATGCTACCAGGGCACAAGCAAAGTTTGTCTGGCAAGTTTATGCATACAGATTACATGAACCATAAAAGATTTTTTGGCTCAAAATGCCAACAGGCACCTTTCTTGGGATATTAAGCAGGCTCTTATGGCTAGGCCTTTTCCAGGATTACTTATATGACAACCTCTCTCAAATGTCTGGACATTTGGGAACTTAGTATATTCTGTATCTTATGAAATGAATCATCTTTTCAGTGTAAGGTTATGTGGAAGGAAAGCGTCTGAAGCTTTAAGGGTATCTGGTCCAGGAGATATTCCAGCAAGGTTATCTGATCAGGGACCTTGTCAATTAGGAAAATAAGGGAAAAAGAAGGAAATCAGAAACAAAGGGTACAGAGACACAGACCTGACAAAACAAACTTCACCACTCACACCAACAGATGGGCCCTCCAGAAACTACTGGCATCCCTCTAATGACTGGGAAGTCCCAGACTGGAATTTGCACCTGATTAAGATTGTGAACCAGGGGGATTCCAAAGCTGTACAAACTCATGAGAGGATGTGCAAAGGGAAGGGGAAGCAGGAAGGAACAGAGAGGGAGAGGTAGACAGAAAAGGGTATAAAAAGGGCTGGTTGCATGTAAGACAAGGCCCATACACTTGTCTGGATCAGCCCTGTGCCTAATGACTGAAATCTGTCTTATATTCTCATATATTCTTATTAAATATTTTCTTAACTACTTATTTCTCTGTGTAATTTTATTCTCTATCCTGTGCATATGTGTATGGCAAGGATTAAGTACCAGCTAGTGGTGAAAGCTGCATGTATGAGACCAGATTTGATGCCAGCTCCTGGAGTCAGACCAGGGGCATGGTGTCAGGTGCTGGAGTAGGGGTCTTTAACCTTCAGCCACTGGGGCAGGAATGGTGTGCTTCCTGAAAAACAGCTCCTTGCAGGGGCTAGCAAGAGTGAGGAGAGTGAGACTCAGCACTATGGGTCACAGTGTGCATAGCTGGTGCTAGCTACTGCCTGGGGTGGGGGAATGACAGGTGTCTGTATCTTTCCTAATCCTGGTGTGTGTAGGGTGTATGCGTGCATTTGCCAGCACACTCCAAGCTGGCCCAGCCAGCTAGCAGATGGGCAAGGATTTGTGCTGGTATCCAGGGGAACTTGCAAATGTGGAGTGCCAGTGGGACAAGTGTGTGAGTGTGTGTGTTTGATGGCAAACATCAAACTGGACCAGCCAGAGAGTGGGGGCCCATGAAGCAGGTAAGAGGGTCTGGTCTCATATACCAAGAAGGTAGAGGGACTGTGCTGGTACTTGGGGGATCAATGAATGTGTGTGTGCTTTTGCTAGTGAGCTGCTGTCTCTACCAGCTGAAGAGGAAGGGGACTTGGCTCTCTCTGCTTTATGTTAGAGTCCTATATGAGATGCACCTTGTTTGTGACAGTCTCTGTAACCAGACACATCAGTGCCCTCTGTGGGTGTGTCTCTGGAACACGTGGTCAGCTTTGCTACCCATTGAACCTACAAACAGAAAAGTAGTAGCCACATCCCTCAGCCTGGGCAGAGACCTCAGGTACCTGGGCTGAGTTCCAGCAGTCAGGCAGGAAGGAGTCCTGGACAGAGCAGCTGAAGAAGGGTTAATAAAAAAAACAAAATAAAAAATTTTAAAATCACAGAGATTGGCAAAGCTAACAATGATCGACACACATGAAACCTATTACAGTATTACTGAATACAGAAATTTTGTTTCCTTTGTCACACACCTTGTGGCACACTGCAAATCAGTAACAACCAATACCTGTGAGGTTTTTTTGGAAAGGGAAGTCTTTCTAAAGTTTTACTGTGTTACTAGAACATGGTACCCTGAGTGTTATGTAGAAATGCTAATCAGACACATTGCTTCCCACTCTCTGCCCCCCCAACCCAAGGAAATAACAATACTGAAACAAAAGTGCTGAAAGTGTTTCTAAGTACCAGCTAATATAGATATATGTATTTAGATGTGCAAGTTCCTATAGCATAAAATCCTATAGGAAATGGATATTGGACATTTATTTCAAGATAAGTTGGTATCAGAGTCCTTAATGGATATCCTCAAAGACAGTGTTGAAGGATCCATTAATAGGAGTTCATATGCAAACTGGCAACATGTGCCTAAGTAGCCACATAGTGTTCAAATAGTTGACAAACAGCCACGGTCTTCTCTCCATTTGCTATTATAGAATAATAACAACCTTTTTGTTGTTGATATTTATGGTACTTACGTGCAGAGCACAGAGACTATTGCCATAAAGTACACACATCTTTCAAAAGTCTAAAAAGTCTTTAGATAAAAATAAATGTTTTTAAACAAAACACTTAAAAAACTGACCTTGAATCTCATTTGAAAATATAGTGAAAAAAAATTAATCAGTATTCTGATATACTTTAAATCAACAGCTTTGCATTAATACACAGCCAGTCAAATATATATATATATGGATTATGGGCAAGGATCTAGCGATAAGGTCATCGTGGCAGAAAATTACCACCTAACTAGTTTTGATATTTAAATTTGAAATCTTAATTTTTAAGAGATTGTTTAATAAATTGAGAAAAAAAAAAGAAGATGTTTACAAGGCTGTTTGAATATTGCCCCTGTCCTTGTCCCATCTTAACTCTTGGGTGAGGATTTTCAATTCGCTGTTACAAGACCAGCAGAGGGAGCTCAAAACATTAGGTACCAACATTGTTTCTAGAAAGGTAAGCCAGGTAAAAACCCTCACTTTTCACGTGATTGCATAACAATACCTGGCAGGTTTTGTAATTAAATCACACTCGATGAAATAAAAGGAATACAGTTACTGGAAGCTAAGCAACGCTGCCACTGACACCACTTTCTTTTTGAGTTATGCTTTGCTTTTGCTGTCTTAGGAGAAAGGCATCAGCAAGGCAACAGAATTGGATCTGGTATTATGACATTGTGCAGTTTCTAGCATCCTGGAAACAACAAAAAGAAAACTAGTTAAAAGTTAAAGATGCCAGTGGTATCCTGGGGTGCATAAAGAACAGTGTGGCCAGCAGGTCGAGGGAGGTTCTCCTCCCACTCTACTCTGCACTAGTGAGATCTGGAGTACTGTGTTCAGTTATCAACTACCTCATGGTTTGAAGTATGCTGCAATTATACTTTCAATGAGGCCTTGATGGAACATCTGAAAAAAACCAACCAAACAAAAAAAACCAACAAAAACCAACAGCACAAGTGGTTTAGGTCACTTCTTAAATGTGCAATACTGACTGTATAATTGAGGTTGGAAGGCATCTCTGGAGGGCATCTGGTTCAACCTCCCCCCCTCAAGTTGGGCCACCTAGAACTGTCTGCCCAGCACTGTGTACAGACAGCTTTTGAATATCTCCAAGGTTGGTAACTCCACGACCTCTCTGGGCAACATGTGCCAGTGCTTGGTCAACCTCACAGTGAAAAAGTGTTTCCTGATGTTCAGAGGGAACCTCCTGGGTTTCACTTTGTGCTCATTGCTTCTGGTCCTGCCAGTGGGCAGCCCCGAAAAGAGCCTGGCTGCCTCCTCTCTGCACCCTCCCTCCAGGTTTTTATGTACATTGGTAAGACCCCTGAGAGGCCTCTTTCTCAGGCTGAACAGTCCCAGCTCTTACAGCTTCTTCTCACAGGGAGAGATGCTCCAGTCCCCTCACTATCTTTGTGGCCCTTCATTGGACTTCCTGCAGTGTGTCCACATCTCTTACACTGGGGAGCCCAGAACTGGACACAGTACTTCAGGTACAGCCTTACCAGTGCTGAGTAAACGTAGATCATTAATTAATCCTTAAGAAAGCCATATATGCCCCAAGACTTACTTATGTTTCTTCATTTACATCCAGTGCTCTACTACCAGACACTACTGTACCTGCAAACTTCATTTTAAGTGAAAACCATCACTGGGGCACATTCCGAAAGGTACTTGTACTGACAGGAAGAATAGAATATAGCCATCTACCACAACTCCTCCTCTGCAGATCTCCTCTGCTTCCCCCCATCCAGAAGGCATTGAAATTCCTTGTAAAGTGAGAACTAGTCCCACTGGCATGAATCTTCATATTTTTTCTTCAGAATGAAGTCCCAATGTCAAACAGCAACACATAACACTTATAAAAGTGTCAGATACCCCAGGGCAAAGTACAGTCAAGTGCTCATGGCATTGCAGAATTTTTCAGTAAAGGATCCCTACAAAAATGATCCAATAAACCATAAATATTTACCAACAAAGGTGTTGTCTACTGACTATTTTTATCTGTAGATTCTTACCCATTTGACATGAAGCATATGATATATAATAAAACAATCCTAATAACAAAATCCATTCCAAAAGCAGGAGTCACGGGAAAATCCCAGCGTATATGACCCAAAGTGCAAAATAATTTCCAGATGTTTCCTTTCAACTAACAATCCCACGAGAAGAAATTTCTGCTTCACTGCCCCTCCCCACACCAAGTGTTAAAGCAATTAAATTACAGGTATTCTACAATATCGACATTGGTTAAGTGCTTCTAGTTTCAACTAGAACTTCTAGTTCAAAAACATTGGGTTGGATTAACTTGCTTGTGATTTTTCCCATCAATATTTACAAATCCAACTCTGCATTGTCCAGGTGAAAGCATTTGGTTATTAACAGGGTTGTATCTCATCCCACTGAATAATTTCAGTCAAGACAGTGAAATATAGCTCCTCCTCAGACTTCTGCCATACCACATAATAAAGATTAGCTTTCTATTGCTAGAAATATTTTGAACAAGGTAACAGAAAAAAAAAAACTTCAAGGGTCTTATTATTTAGAAAGACTTTGGAAATGGAAAACAGACCTTTAAACAAAGTTCCTTTTTGTGCTGCAATAAACTGCTCTTAGAACATGAAGTGTATAAAAGTTATGATGAATTATTTTTCTAGTATGCCTGGATATATCTGAACCATATCAGAATGAGACTGCCTCAGGTATTTACAAACTCAATTTTCCAGTTGAAGTATTAAATACTGTATAAATAGAGTATTTCCATCTTATAGTTTTGGCTTTGCTTCTTCTGGGAACACTGAGAAGAACTGATACAAGATTTTCTGTAATCCATCTGATAGCCACATTTCAAGCACACATACGTATTCATTACAGCTCATTTGGTTCTACATTCTGAAGAAAAATGTGGATTGCCTGCAAATGATGAATTCTGACTATTTCATAAACATTCATGGTAGACAACTTTGCCATCATTTGAAACCTGACAGTAAAATCCTTCACATTAAATCTTTCTTCCAGAGTGCTGAAACTCCAAGAGGCAGATGAAATCATGTGTCACAGAAAACACTTATCAAACTAATAGCCTACAGTTAGCTGCTGAAATATCAAAATAAACACTTTCCCTAGGTATGCAAGGAAAAAAAACCCAAATCCAAACACATTTTACTTGAGTAAACATGTTTAGAATAGTTTCACTTTTGAAAATCCCCCAAATGAAAGTATGTCCCCAAACTCTACTACAGAACTAGGTCACGAGAAAAAAAAGACTGAAATCAAAGCTGTTCAAGAGAAAAAAAAACACCCAGGGAAGCCAGCTACAGCAGAAAATACAGAGAGGAACAATTGCATAAACAAGTTGCAAACTCACAGCAAACTTGGATTATACTGAAGAAACCACACAAATACAGACAACTTCATACCATCTTTCATTAGAGTATTTTGGAACAATTCACCAATAGAAGCTATTTACTAAAGACCACAATGACTGGAATGCTCACATGAAGCGTTCCCATTTTAAGACCCAATTCAGAAAATTAATTAGCACTTTCTGATTTTTCTAAACCATGCAATACTCCCAAAATAAAGCCCTAATTTATATATGGTATTCTCCACATTGTGTTTTATAGGAAGGACAATAACCGAAGACACATGAGAACCTGCCAGGTCCTGCACATGGGCCACAACCCCCTGCAATGCTACAGGCTTGGGGAGGAGTGGCTGGAAAGCTGCTTGGCAAAAAGGAACCTGGGGGTATTGGTTGACATGTGGCTGAACATGACCCAGCAGCATGCCCAGGTGGCCAAGATGGCCAATGGTATCCTGGCCTGCATCAAGTACAGAGTGGCCAGCAGGACATGGGAAGTGATTGTCCCACTGTACTCAGCACTGGTGAGGTCACAGCTCAAGTAGTGTGTTCAGTTTTGGACACCACAGAATAAAAAAAAGCCATGGAGGTGCTGGAGCAAGCTCAGAGAAGGGCAATGAAGCTCAAGGGTCTTGAGAATAAGTCTTATGAGGGAGCTGGGTTCATGTAGTCTGAAGAAAAGGAGGCTGAAGGCAGATTTATCACTCTCAACAACTACCTGAAAGGGGGTTGTAGAGAGGTGGGTGTTGGTCTCTTCTCACATGTCACAACTGATAGGACAAGAGGAAATGGCATCAAGTTACACCAGGGGAGGTTTAGGCTGGACATCAGGAAAAACTTCTACACTGAAAGGGTTGTCAAAGACTGGAACAGGCTGCCCCAGGAAGTGGTTGAATCACCATCCCTGGATATATTTAGAAGCCCTCTAGATATGGTGCTCAAGGATATGGTGTAGTAGGGGCCCTGGTAGAGTTGGGTAACAGTTGGACCTTAAATTGTCTTAAAGGTCTTTTCCAACCACAGCGATTCTGTGATTCTGTGACCCTCCTAAGTATCAATGGTGTAGCTTCAATGTCATTATGTCAAAAATACATGGTACCAAGAAAGGGATCAGGAAGTTAATGTGCAAAATTTTATTTCCCTGTGTTCACTGAAGAACATAACAGATTTATAAAATTAAACCACAGCTACAAAATTAAAAAAATGTATAAAACCCAAGAACTACTTGTTACAATAAACAACCCCCACGAAGCTCAGAACAGTTTACTCTAAATCAATTTCTTCATAAAAAATAAGCTACTTTAAAAAAATTACTTCATAATAAGAAAGTGGTATGCAAAATGAAACATTATTGCAGCATATCCTTGTAATTTGTTCAAAGAAAAGTCTGTTGGCAAAATGAGACTAAGCTGAAAAAGCTTTGAGTGACAAGCATCCTCACCAGTTGTTAAAAAGCATTTTCTAAATTCAACTTGGGTCCTACTGACAGAAATAAATTGCCTTCTTTTTAAAAGAGATTGTTTGTTTCTAAATACAATTCCATTAGAAGTACTTTACACTTCTGGTTTTGTAGCCATGAAAGTAAAAAAGAAAAAAAATCACTCAAGAATATGCCTCTTAATGTGCTTTGTCATTTAAAGTAGCAGTATTCTTTAGTTTCTTGCAGTCTAAATCTGGCTTGGACATTTGTCCTCTCTTACCCTAAGCACAGTGCAAAACTGCTTTTCCTTTCACCTTTGTAAACATCAAAAGATTCGATACTGGAATTTAAGGTTTCTGTCACAGTACACACTGGCATTCACAATAAACCTCTCAGACAGTGAGAAAGTCTTCTTGTGGAACATAGCAGGCTTTTGCTGAGGTTATCAGAATCAAGTATATAACGTGTACTGATCTGCTCCTCTCTCCACAGATGGTATTCTTTTTAACATGTGATGAAAAATCAGTCAAAATGTTTTAAGGTACAAGGTGTCAACTGTGTTTTAATGTCAGTCATCTTGCAGCAGAGAGGGTATAACCTTCCACTAACAAAGTGCAGATCTGGAAACCTGAAGCAAAGATCCCAACATCATACTGTCTTCCTTAGGCTATAACTTCATTAAAAAAAAAAAAGTGTTAAGTATTATGCTACAGTCCCATGTATGAATTTCATTTTCTTTACAGCTATACTATTTCCTTTTCTAGCACTGTATCCATACTGGAACATGTTGATTGGTTGTTGCAGCCCTCCAGCACACCACGATCTGTTGTTGCACTGCACTGGAGAGCACAGTACTAGCTCCCAAGTCTAGAATGTGCAGGTGCATGGGGGAATCAGGCAGTCAGCCACTCTTAGCCAGTTCCTTCTTGTCTGGCGAGCGATATCAGGAACCAAACAACAAAAGGACATCTCAAGGACAGGATGAGGGAGCTGAAGACTGATGAAGTAACGGCCACCAGAGGTGCCCCAAGACCCCCACGCATGCACAATGCCGGAGCAGTCTCCATGACCCCGCCAAGAGACCTATAAGTAGCCTACTGTGGTGGGGAGAAGGGTGATTCATTTTTGGAAGATCGACCTGATGCACATCTTGATCCAGAGGACGCCCTGCAGAAAGCATTAGGACCCACCGACTCCTCTTCCCAAGCACCATGCTATGTGCCTTCCTCCTGCTTGGTGATTTGTCTACCACCTTGGGGTCGGTATGTATATGGGGATGTTAGGTAACTAGTTGGGTTTGCTTGAATAATACTGGTTTTTGCTCATTAGTTGTGTGAGTGCTTGAATAAAATTGTTTTTGCTTCTTAGTTGTGTGTGTGAGCACTGTCCCTTGTGAAGCGGGAATCCTTCACGAAGCTGGGACAAGCACTTCTGACGCTTTGTTCCCTGAAGTATCGTCATCGTTAGAATAATTCCCTGAATCTCGAATGCTCTGTTTAGAATGTTTGTGGTCTTTAAAATCAACTTGATTTACTTCGTCTGTGATGATATGCTCAATTACTGAACAATTTTCTATTGGTTCTTCTGTAGTTGACAGATAAGAACTGTTCAAGAATTGTTGTCCAAAACCCTGCAAACAGAGAAGCAGAAAAGAAAGAGATGAACATTCATACATAATACCTAAATACTGATTCCACTGAACACCACAGCTGTACATATCTGATTTGGTTTATTCAGTAACATCAGGAGGTTTTCTACCTGTAATATGCCATTTGTTTCCCTAAATTCAAAAACTCAAAGTAGATGAAGCTTAGCTGCATTCATATAAATCAACCACTAAAGAAGGACTCCAACATTAATCTTATTTGCTATGCTCACAGTTGTCATGCATCTATATAACTGCAGTATTTAATTGATTATAGCCTTATGAGGCCATACGAGAACTAAAGAAAAACAAAGTCTATAAATCATTATCAGTTACAAAGCTAAGTCTGAAAAAAGAAAAAATGTGAGCTGCTACAGCAGGATGCCAAGCCTTATACAGCTCTTAACAGTGTGCTGCAGACTATGGTACACACTTGAAATCTATTCTCTGAAGTGGTCATTTATATCAAATCCATCATAAAAGTTTCTACATATGCATTGCATTAATTATGTTCCCAGTATTCTACTGAACAAACCAGCTAAAATGCTGCCTTACAAATAAACTAAAATTCAGATTAGCCTTTGTAAACTATGAAACTGGTTTTAAATGACAACTTTATTCAGAAAACTTTGTATACTACACATCCTAGGGACTTCAGTGAGAAGATGAGACACATTTGGAAGGCTGTACACTGCTCTCAATGTGAATGTTCTGAGAGACATGGAAGAAAACACAGTGGAAAACCAGTTCTCGATACATTTCAACATATATCTACACTTAGGTGTTGCCCTGTTCATTCCAGAACAGGATCCCTACTAAGTACTACTTGTGCCAAACTGAGCCAGAAATTGGACATCTGCCTTTTGAGAGACTATCCAGACTGCTAGCTCAAGAGATAGTAGAAGCATTTGCTGCCTGCTGCACTAAAATCTCCTCTAAAGATGGGGCTTGCATTTTCACCTCTGAGTTTTAATGGATGGCAAAAAGGCTAGAGCATGCTCTTCCACATAACACAATGGGAAAATGTTTCTGGTCTCACATAGCATGGAAAAAGTACATTACCACATTGAGTAGACAGGCACACTCTCTGAAATGAAAGATCGTTAGCCACACTTTTGCACAGATAGAAGAAAACCCATAAAAGGGAAAATATGTTAGTTGCAGAATTCTAGAAATTGATACTACCCATTTTTATTTCTGTAGGAATTTCTGCACTTTGTTAAAACGTATACAATTATCTTGGCATACCTGCAAAACCACAGGGTAACAGAGAAACATAATATTTGCTGCTCATTTTTCTAAAAATACATCTGCTTAATGAATGAGACAAATAATGTCTTCCCTTACCTCTATGTTCAAAGGAGGCTGGCATGATGGAAAGAACACATATTTGATTTTATTGTAGGCTTGATACAGGGCAAAACCAAGTGGTGTAGCCACAAGAAAGACAGCAATCAGGGCAGTTGCGAATGTTGCTAAAATGACCAGAGGTAAAATTTTACCTAAAAAAGTGAATAAAAAGCATTCAGTCTCGGTGTTCATAAACTACAAAGACTAAAGAACAGATTAACTCCAAATCTGCTATAGAATTTATTGTAAAATTTCACATTTCTATAGCACTATACCCAGATGTGAAGATCAATACAAAAAATTATGCCATTTCACTATCTTAGATAATTTTATTAAAAAAACAGCACAAAACATTTATCCAATTTAAGAACACAGGCATTTGCAGACCAAATCAGATCCAAGATCCCAGTATTCCCAGTTTTATGTCACTATTTGACAACAGGACAAGAAGGCTGCATATTGACAGCTACCATGAAGCACTTGATGCATGTAACTCTACTGCCCTATTGCTTGTGTACAGGGTCTAACCTCAAGGTTTGTAACAGTTAAGTGACAGAGCTCTCTCCTTTAAAAGGCAGAGATACAGGAGTAAGAATTCCCATGGACTATGGAGTAAGAATGAGTCATTACTAAGGTGAAGTTGGCCCATGGTTACTTAGCAAGGAAGCTGCTGGAGTGCCTAGATTTCAGTAGTCAAGGCGAGGTTGGATGAGGCTTTGCGCAACCTGATCTAGTGAAAGATGTCCCTGCCCATGGCAGGGGGGTTGGAACTAGGTGATCTTTGAAGGTCCCCTCCAACCCAAACCATTCTGTAATTCTGTGGTCCTGCAGTCCAGTGTTAACCCAGGAACTGTGGAAAACTTTCTAACAGAATAAACTAATTTCTGGGACTTACCGTTGGGACCTTATGGTGGGGGGAAGTTTACATAACAGAACCCAGCTTTTGGTTACAATGTTTTATTATCAAAAGAAACCTTCCCTGTATCCTTCTAACAAAATATTTATCTTATGATGGCAAAAAAGTAACACCTGTTTCTTTTTAGACTTTATAAAAGACAAAGCAGCAAGAACTACAATATAAACAAATCCTAAGAGTTTAAGATGTGAGCAAGTAGCACTATTATTACATTTTCTTAGTTTTAAGTCAGTTTGGATATTTAGCAATTTTTTCTAGTTTTATAGCCTGTTAATAGAAGATAATTGCCCAAATTCAAATAATAACAGATAATTTGCCCTTATATTCTGAGTGAGTGTAATCCTTCTACAAATATACTCTCATTTTGCACAAAGGTGAGTTTCCAGCTGCAAGTAGGATGATGTCTTCTCACACTTTAGCACAGGATTTTAAAAATTGTAATTAATTCCCAGAATAATTAAGACAATCTCAACAATAAAATATTCTTGAAAACATAGCAATTAGTGATTCCTTGCACCCTACTAAAAATATCTTAAAAGTACTGGAAACTAAAGCTTGCCTATTAACAAGTTATTGTAAAAGACTTAAGTTTAATTCATACTCATTACAGTTATTAATCTAAGATAATTTCTAAACCAAGCTGAATGTACTAGAATGTAATTCTGATCAGGTCAGAACAGAAGTAGTTTCTTAGTTTAACTACAGAAGAGAACACAGAGCAGCAGTGACAGACTGTTGATACAGATCTCTGCCCAACTAGGTGCTAACTCAGGGAGGCCATTAAGTCATGCTGCAAATATTTTTAAACTACTGAGACATCCAAAGGCCTATGAAAGGTTAACATTTTTATTACCAGAAGTTTATTTCCAATATTCATTACCAATTCCCAAACTTTTCCTACCTGCAGGTGTTCTAATACACTCCTCTTTGCTGTAACGACTGCTTTTATTGTAAATTTCTGTGAATGCTTGTACTTTTACACAGTACCAAGTTGCAGGTGTTAGATCAGAGACTGTGCCTATTGTCTGTTTTATCTCTTTCATTTTTATTTCATCCTGAAAAAGAATAATTGGAAGAATAAGACATACATAAATAGTACAAGAGTCACTCAGATTAGAATTTTGTCCTCTGCTGAAGAAGTAATTCTGTAAAAATAGACAGTGTTCTGTATGTGGATTAAATAAAATAAAAGAAACCACACCAACTGTCTTCTTAGCAAACATATTCAGGAAACACTTGTTGGCAAGAAACAACTGCTTTCACTGTACTGAAATCTTACAGTTCAAAGCTGTGTGCAAAAGGAAATTTCCTCCTATTGCAGCATCTTTCCTTCTCTTTTTCAATGCATTTACACATACACATTCACCTATTACTGTAAAATATTTTACTATAAGAAGCATTTAAAGAATATGGAAGGATCCATTAAAACATGAGCTGAAAGAATGCAAGACTTCAGTGGTTTATGATACATATAGCTATAAAACTGAAAATACAGAAGTAAAAGAATTTGAGGAGATGGAAGCTATGTTAATTAAAGCAGTGGACAGAGCCACACTGTACAAAAGACATCACCACAAGAACCCTACAACTTCTATTTAGCAGCCATTTAGCAGCTTGTACAAAACTTAGTGCAATCCTGCAAATCGTTACATATAGCTACACTGAAGAAAAAAGATTAATATCTCAATTAATTTGTGATAAAAGTTGCCTTCACTAGATTTTGAAAAGAATCTTTCAGAAAAAGCAAACAAAACAAAAAACCCAAACAAACAAAACAAAAACCAAAAACAACAACAACAAAAAAACCCAAAACAAACACACAAACAAAACCAACCCAAACTGATTGCATGATTGATACACCATATATGTGCCTCTCTTGGAAATAAGCTTCTTGAGGAATTCAAGCTTGGTATTTAAAGCCATAAATTTTATATACTATTTTAAGTATTTAACTAGTTCATACCTCATTATTTGATGAATTCTTCCAATACAGAATCCGGTAAGACAAGTCATAACTGTCTCTCATGACTTCACTCTGAGCTCCTCCTGGAGGAGAAATCTGGATATGGAGCAAAACATCACTGATGTCCACCTTCACTCCAGGAGGGCCAATTTCATCTTAAGGCATTAAAAAGAAAAAAAAAGTTAAAAATAAGACTGAAACTATACAAAAAAAGTACATAAAATACCATACTTTAAATCTATAACAGTGTTTAAGAAATGTATACTTAAAAGTTTAACTTGACTAATAGCTTTATTCAGAATCTTGAGTCCTAAGAAATATTTCTCTTTCCACACACGAATGTGACGTGAAATGCAGATGGTGACATTAATTCTGTGCAAGTCAAAGTGAAACTACCAAACATTTCTTAATCTCATCAGGATATGGGCCTTCTTTTCCAGGGAGAAAATCAGAAAGGCCAAAGACCAAACAGAACGTAACCTGGTGACTGCCATAAAAGACAAAAAACAAGATTAAAATAAAACCAATGTTTCTTTAAATACATTAACAATGAAAGGAGGACTAAGAAGAATCTCCAGCCTCTATTGGATGTGGAAGGCAATATAGTGACCAAGAATGAGGAAAGATACTTCTAATGCTTTCTTTGCCTCAGTCTTTTAACAGTAAGACCATTTTTCCTCTGAACACCCAGCCCCCTCAACTGGATAACACAGACAAGGAGCAGAATGAAAATCCAAGAGGAAACGGTCAGGTTCCTACTACAACCTGGAAGGTGAAGTGGCAGAAATGCTAAGCCACCTTCCATCATTTATCAGCTATCCTGGCTCACCAGGGAGGTCTCAGTAGACTGGGCATCAGCAACTGTGATACCCATCTACAAGAAGGGCTGGAAGGAGGATGACAGGAACTACAGGCCCATCAGTCTGACCTTTGTCCCAGGGAAGGTTATGAATCAAGATCATCTGAAGTGCCATTATGAGCCATATACAGGACAACCAGGTCAGCATAGGCTTATGGAAAGCAGGTCCTGCTTGCTAACCTGTGGATGTTGTTTATCTGGACTTTAGTAAAGATTTTGACACCATTTCTGACAGCATTCTCCTGGAGAAACTGGCTGCCTGTGGGTTGGATGGGCAAACACTTTGCTGGGGAAAAAAAAATGTCTGGATGGCTGGGTCCAGAGAGTGGTTGTAAATGAAGTTAAATCCATCTGGCAGACAGTAAAAAGCAATGTTCCCCAGGGCTTGGTATTGGGGCCAGTTCTGTTTAATATCTTAATTAATGATCTGGACAAGGGGAAATCAAAGGCACCCTCAGTAAGTTTGCAGACACCACCAAGTTAGGCAGGTGTGCTTGAGGGTAGGGAGGCTCTGCAGAGGGATCTGGATGGGCTGAATTGATGGGCTGAGCCCAGGGGGATGAGGTTCGACAAGACCAACTGTGGGGTCCTTCACTTGGGCCACAACCATCCCAGGCAATGCTACAGGCTCAGGGAGGAGTGGCTGGAAAGCTGCCCTGCAGAAAAGGACCTGGGAGTCCTGGTTGACAGGACTTGATCCAGCAGTGTGCACAGGTGGCCAAGAACAACAGCATCCTGGCCTGGATCAGAAATAGTGTGCCCACCAGGACCAGGGAGATGATCACCCTCCTGTACTCAGCACTGGTGAGGCTGCACCTTGAATGCTGGGTTCTGTTTTTGGGATCCTCACTATAAAAAGACACTGAGATGATGGAGTGTGTCCAAAGAAGGGCAATGAAGCTGGTGAAGGGTCTAAAAATAATAATTAATAAATTTAAAAAAAAGTCTGAGGGAACTGGCATTGTTTACCCTGGAGAAAAGGCTCTTACTACTCTCTACAACTACCTGAAAAGAGGCTGTAGGGAGGTGGGGGTCAATCTGTTCTCTCATGTAGCAAGTGATAGAACAAGAGAAAAAGGCCTCAAGTTGCATCAGGGGAGGCTGAGGTTGGATATTAGGAAAAGCTTTCTTCAGAGAATGGGTTGTAAAGCTCTGGAACAAGCTGTCCAGGTAAGTGGTACAGTCACCATCCCTGGAGGTATTTAAAAGACGTGTGAAATGGGGTGCTTAGTGACTTGTCAGTGCTGGGTTAACAGTTGGACTTGATGATGTTGAAGGTCTCTTCCAAGCAGAATTATTATATCATTCTATATACCCTCTTTCACAGATATAATATAGTTGAAAAGGGAGAAGTATTACAGTTTGTTTTATTTTTGTTGAATTATTTACCTATATCACTTATCTTATTAAAGAATTATGTAATAACCAAGAGCTTGGACAAGGGAAAGCTAACAAATGGAAGAGTTATTGAGTCCATCTTCTATATTGAAGGCAATGGAATATTATCCTACATATTAAATAAACAGTTCTTGACATTTATTATTGATAACTATTTTTCAAGTCAAACATATTAGTAAGGTCACATTTCTCACTAAATCAAAAAAGTGCAAGGAAGATAATTATTAAATTTTTTCTCTGCAGAGGGTTACATATTTTTGACTTAGAGGTCACTAGCATTTTAGACTGCTTTTTCATTACTCTCTTCAGGGTTATATGTAAGTGTAAAACTGCTTCAGCACACAATTCTGGAGTGCACTGTACAGGGGTAGAGAGAAGATGAGACTAGATGCACAAGAAAACAGAGGCAGCGGATTCTAAAATTCTTTGACTTTTGTATCATTTTTCTGATCTATCAAGAAGTGCTCCCTGTCAATGGCAAAAACTTTGGTTTAACTGGATGAAGACAGGATTCCCAGCAAAGGTTTTGGTTTTTTTTTTTTTTCAGGTGAACTACATAT
The DNA here is from genome assembly GCA_024605025.1 of Megaceryle maxima. Lineage (NCBI taxonomy): Eukaryota > Metazoa > Chordata > Aves > Coraciiformes > Cerylidae > Megaceryle > Megaceryle maxima. The sequence goes on from JANHGN010026930.1 coordinate 25,614, forward strand.
TCAGGTTTCATTACTCTAGCAAGTTTCTTTTTGCAAATAGCAGCATTAGGTACAAGTTTGTCAAGAAACAAACATTTAAGAAAACACATCTGCTTACTTGTTATCAGAGGGTCTACTTTTACTTCATTAGACAAACACGACTTATTATATTCGTTGATGGCCTCCACACGCAGATAATAAAATCCAGTAGTAGTGATGACAGATGAGAAATTGCATTGTGTTTCAGTGATATTTTCACATCCAGGTACATTGAGCCACTTTGTTGAGTAATCATCAGGAAGTTTCTTTAGATACCCACTGCAAGAGATACTTTAATAGTTTCTGATGCGAGATCCTTCAGCTCCAAAAAAACAACCCCAAACCAGCATGTTCACTTGTGGTACATAGTTGTGGTGGTTTGGGTTTTTTTGTGTTTGTTGTTTTTGTTTGGTTGGTTTTATTGTTTGTTGTTGTTTTGTTTTTGTTTTAAGAAGAGGCCTCTTAGAAAGTCCTCCTATCTAGAATATTGTTTTTTCATTTATAACTGAAAGAAAGAAGTTAACTGTATCACAAAATATAAATTAGTGCTTTAAACAGGCCTTAACAGAAAAATGATATATCAGCTTTATGAGTTAATTTAGATTTTACAATTTATCATATAGTTCTATCAAGTCAACTACTCTTCTGTCATGCCTAAGGTATTCCAAAAGAATGCTAGAAGGGTCTCTCTCCTTCATTTAGATGCTGGCCACAATATTTGTGCAACAACTGGATATTAAGATACAGGTTTATAGACATGAGGGGTTTTCTCTCTTATTTGGATCCTAGCAGAAGTAATTAAATACATTGACAACTGAAATCTAGAACACCTACACTTTTGCTCACTTATAGCCATCGGATTTCTTCATGTTGCAAAAGTTACAACTCAATGCAAACTTCACATCTTTTAAAAATGTTACTTTGCATATATTCAGCAGTCTATTCCACCAGGTACTGAACACTCTTAAAAGAAGTCTAGCACCCTGAAATTCTAGGATTTGATGTTACATGCAGTCCTTTTAAAAACCACACTTTGTGTCCAGGTGAGCTACCCAATGTTTCAATGAATACATTATGACACTTTTGCTAAGTATTTCACTTTAGCTTCTAGTAACTCTTTGCAAAATACAATGGATGGCATTTAGAATTACATATATGCAGAGATATGGAAATTGTTTAAACTCACATGAGATATTGTACATTGTAGCTGACATGGTGTTTATACTGATTATTCCAATGCAGATGAAAATCCATATTCAAAGCAAGAACACTGACATTTGTTGCACAGTGTAGGCTATTCACTGCTCAAACAGAAAAGGAAACCCCCAGTTAATGAAAAGCTTTATATTATGTACAGCGATTTCTCACTGAATAGGTATTTCTCATGTAAATAGTCATGGCACACTTTCAATAGTTAAAAAAAAATAATCATCAATTCAGAAAAAATTAAGTACAGAAGCACTGAGATTAGCAGAAATAAACTGGTTCATCAATAACACTTGAGAAAAGTGTGTAAAATACACATGTGCAAACAAAGTAATTTTGATGTACCATCCATCCCACCTAATGCTTGACTTTCTACAATCCCACACTGTTATTTGTTTTCCTGAAATAAACATTTAAAAGTCAACTGACACATCAACAACAGAAAAGAATTACAATTCAGATGTGACAAAAAAGCAACTGGTGGCAAACTGCCACTGAGCCATTCTTCAGTATCTGTAATAATAAATTCCCCAAGGCTTGTATAAAACCAGTATTTTTATAAGCTTAGATAAACTTTATGTGCATTCATTTTATGCCAAGTATACAAAAGACTTTTGTTTTGCCTACATACACATCCCTTTCCTCCTAATTCAAAGTCAGAAATTCAAAAATATCCAGCTTTCCAAAATACAGAAAGCAGTTTTTGACACCCAAATGAACAGGATCTGCCTCAGAGCAAACACCTTTTTGTACTGTTAAAGCTCTAATATTGATAGGTGACACACTTTATACTGATGTAAAATAGAAAATGTACATAACTGTCAAGACTGCTACTGTACCTACATGAGTAGGAACCTGGCCCTTCTGCTTATTTCTATTGCTTTAGAAAATTTATTTCCCAACAGTTTAAACTTGAGTAACCATTTTAGGATAAAACAGTTTTACTGTGTACCTTTACGAGTAGTTTTTACACAACGAATGGGACTGAATAAGCCTTCTTTCAAGTCGAAAGGAAGAGTTGCTTGAACTTTCAAACAATAGGTAGTGTCTGGTGCAAGATCATCAATTATGGCAGTGGGAAAAATAGTTTGACTTCTGAACTGTAAGAAATGATTGCAAACAGCATATGAAGGTAACTGTTCTTCCCAATTAACTGATTTTTTAAAGTATTATTTTTCTTTCCCAGGTTTCAGCCTATTTTATATAAAACACCATTAAAAAGGCTAAAATAGGGAAGGACAATATATGTGCTGAATAAATGCTAAAGAGAAGTTTCCAACTTAGTCACATGACTGAGGGGAAGGAAAATGTTGTACTCCTTTAACATGTGAAAGCAGGGAGGGATTGTGACACTGATCTACAGGATGTGTAACACCACACAAATTCAGACACATACTCAAATTGAAATATTCTACTTCTGTCCTTCAATACATTGAACAAACCCTCTCCCTCACCCTGTCCTGCTACCTCCCTGCTTTCAGTTTTCCAGATTTTCAGCATCTGACCTTTGCATACAGCCTGTACTTAAAGCTTCCCTCCCCAGTTTTGATTTGTAACCAAAGACTAGGGTCTTCCAAATGAACAAAGGTATCTCTTCAATTCCTACTCTAATCTAGCAGGCACCCATTCCTCTAAGAGGATTAAAAAAAAAATATAATAATAATAAAAAAGATTTTAAAAAAATTTTCTGCCTTGGTCTTTACAGAAAAGCTGTATCCACTGTACAAGACACATGGTATGGCTTGGAAACTAGTTCATAATTACAAGCCTTCAAAAGAATCCCTAAAACCCCTCAACCCACAGTGTAAAGCCAAAGAACTCTGTTAACACAGGATAGTGTACTGATAGCTGTAGGCAAGCAGTTATATAATCAAGTTAGCCTCTTACCTCTCCCCTCCTCTATATTTATGCCTTACTGTAAATGTTTCTTCCCACTGCCTTGAACTCTTTTTCCCTTCCTGTTCTTCCTGGCTGAGGGTGGCTCCTGCTCCACCACATCTGAGATGGTTTAACCTTCTTCCTCATACACTGGAAAGTGACTCCAGCATTTAACAGAAATACCAGCTCTTACAATAAACTACCTAATAGGATCCTCTAGAAAAAACAAACCCAAAAAACTCTAAGAAAACACTCTCTCCCAACTTTTAAACTGCATAGCAACAGTTATATACAGTTACATAATTAAAAAAATTCCATTTTAGAGCATGAAGCAATTAAAGTACATCTCTGACAGTTATGTTAAGATTAAAAAGTAAAAAAAAAAAAAAAAGTGATCATACCTCTGCACTTGATGAATTTTCCCAGATAACTAGAATATATTTAAAACTGAGATGATCTATCACCATTTTTTGGACCTGATTAGCTTCTGGAGGAGAAACCTTAATTTTTATCATTCCATTTGTGGACTGCACCTCTATTCCCGGGGGACCGATTTGAGCTGCAAATATAAACAGACTATTTAAAACACCAAAAAAAAAAAAAGCAATTTACATTAATAAAACCACAGTAACTACCTATAGTATCTTATATTTAATTATTTTCAGGCAGTAACAAGAACACAGTAAGTGTCTATTGGATCTTAGTTTTTATGAATTTCAGATAGTACCTAATAGAAACCTTACCAAACAACCAACTACCATTACCTGCTTCTAAAAGCAGGTGAGTTAAAATGCAATATTACTAGAGAATGCTTTCCAGAATCTGCTGTGAAAGTCAGTATAAATTCTTCTAAAACATGCAAAGCAAGAAATCTAGCTCAAACAAATCAAACACACACTGAGGGAATGCTTCAGTGACATATTATACTGTAACTACTGAGAAGTCACAAGGGTCAGAAGAAAACTTCCAGAAAAGTCCACTGTCAAAAAGGATTTTCACAAAATCTAGAAAAATAGAGTGACAGAAAATTCTGTAAGAAAAATAGGATCACTTTGGATACTTTCCCCTTTCCAGAGAGAACTGTAACATCTCATGACCTGCAAATATCTTCTATTATTTTAGAGTCAAGACAACCACTAGCTAACGTTGTTAGGAGCAGTGCTCCTAACATGCATTTTTTCACAGTAACGTGTTGAAGGACATTTAACTAAAAATATTACAGTGTATATGGAGCTCATACCTATATCATATGGAACCATTTCAAAAATGCTAGACCATGGAGACACTTCTTCCCTTCTTTCAGCCCTTATACGTATATGATGAATATTATAGTATTTAGTTATTGCTGAGGAAAAGTCACATTCCATGCCAGTAACATTCTGACACCCAGACAACTCCTGCCATGCTGCTTCATTTGTCTCAAAATCTTCAAACCTATAAGAAAGAGGATGTCTCAAAAATAAAACCAAAACACACCTTAAGTCTTGAGATTCTTTTTCCTTTTCTTCTTAATGATAATATATGTCACACCACTTAATCCTGTTTCATCACTAGCACCAGTGTAATCAGCATTATCTACTTAGTTACCCTGGGATTCATATCACCACTGAATTCATTAGTTTAATTCATTAATTTATTACTTTAGCCGTAATACCAAAAGTTAACTATCAGTCTGCAAAGTGTGATACTAGTTTGCTTTATTCACCATGTAAACAGAAAGCGTTAGAGAACAACATCAAAGATCTGTCAAACCCACAATTATATCCTTAGAACATGATCCTAGTCACTACAATTCACGGGAAGAAATTTAAAAGTCTTTTTGGCAAAGAGTGCTTAAAGAGTATAAAAGCAAAAACCCCCAATTCCAACATTAGCAAGGAATTTAACTAGTGGAAAGAAAAACACGAAGGAGAAAACTGGAGTTCACCAACAAGTGTTGGAATAATTAGCTTTAGAGAAGCTATTTTTCTGTGAGTTAACAGACATTCATACCTTATTTAAGAAAGAGACATTTCAAATAGAGATTAAAAATGTCGTGACCAAAAAACAACCCAAAAAATAAGTTCAGACTGGAAGTAGTAATTGTTTATCCTCAACTCCTATCTTATCTTTCAGGCCGGTATTACATTTTTCAAATAAAACTGTTTTCAAAGCATCTGTTTCTCATCTGCACATTGAAGAAGGAAAGCTATTATTTTAAAATCCAAAATCATAAACTACGAAATCACAAAAACAAAAACTACTTAATTGATTTTATCTTAGAAGACTCTTTTAATATTTACTTGTCAGGAAAGCGCCACAAAATGCCAAATGTATACGCATGTGTAAATATTGGTATATGAAACAACTGAAGAAAAACAAACATTTAAGAACAAAAATTAAGTTGCAAATTTTAATCACCAGATGAAACAGATGAGAAATCTGGATTCATAAACACTAACAAATTATTCAAGAGCTACGCTAAAAATTCTCTGAAGTCACGTGTGCGCGCACACTTGTGGCCATAATGCAGCTTAATTTGAAAAAAAAAAAAAAACAACAAACCAACACAAACACAACAATACAGAGAATAAATAAACCCAGATACTGTATTTCTAAGTGTAGTGGTTAATCTTCTCAAAGAACCACTCCAATATTAAGCATTACTACCAGGAGTGTTTCGCTTTTATAACAGCACTTCGAGTGAACAATCTAATTTTACACATGAATTGGACAAACAAAGGACAATATTTCATTTCCACTTAATTTCAAGACTTAAGCTTCCTGGCCTCTACTTCCTGGGTTTCAAAAGGTCTCTAGAAGTTTTACATGTCAGTATCAAGAAGCATAATGATTAATTAATATGCTCCTCTACACAAATAAGCATCAGACACTTCTGGCTCAGAATAAAGTTACAACTCACCACCGGTATTCTGCTGAAAATGTCACATTGGTATCATTCCCAGTGTAGTTCCATCTTAAAGTAAAATTTGTATTTACAACGTGGACCTGAATATCCTGCGGACTCTTCAGATTAGTTTGGCCTATAAGAAAGTAACATAAAGGTATATAAGAGTGGGATAAATAATTTGTACATAACTTAAGAATACCTTCTGTTGAAGCATAAATAGAGAGTTACAGTGAAATAACAATCAAAACAAGAGTGAAGAAAACCCCATGCTACTCAAATGGCACATCAATATGTAGCTCAGCAGCAGTGTATCAGGTGGCTCCTTTGCCAATTTGACTATGCAGCTCTTTCCTCTGCCCTTAAAGGCTTTTTTCCCCACATGCCTTTTAAAAAAAAAGTATACACAATTGTAGCATTCAAGGCCAGTGTTCACTGTTGTGGGTTGATTATAAGCAGTCTGAATGCATTTAAAACTGTATTTTGTTGGTTGGATCCAACAGCAGGATCTCAGTTGCAGAGTACTAGCGACTGACCTAAAGCTGTCATTTCACAGTTGCTGAACTGATTGAGTATAGCAGACTTGTTTCGTGTCACATGTTACTGCCATAAATTCAATATATTGAACACAAATCCCTCTCATTCTTTCACACAAAGAACAGTGCATAAAATGAATTATGAAGGGCAAGGGCTAAGACTTAGGACACGTGAGAATGTTCATAACATTAAGGGAAGAAGCAGACCATGAGAAGAGAAACTTTGACAGAAGCATGCACATTAGAATCATCTGCAGAATAGATCTCTCTCCTCTTTATTTTCCAACTTTCAAAAATAATTATTCAAAACCACCTCATAATTACTTTACATTCCACTTCCTAAAGAAGTCTTTACCGTTAGCTTTGAGATACGCAGAATTTCTAAGTGTCCCATTCAGTACACAATTCAGGACAGGTCAGATGAGAATAACAATGCTGTGGGAGAAGGAAGTATTCTGATACTTAGGAAAAATGGGATTTATCTAGCTATTTATAAGGCATATTTTGCTTTGAATTAATTCCCACCAGTCTATGGTGCTGCTTTAAAGCAGTGAGGTTAGAAAGTTACAATCAGGGTTGAAATTTTGGCCTGAAAGTTTTCTAGTACTAGAAACTAACAGGTTGTGACTTACAGAGCAAAAGGAAAGTGTGAACACATACACAATGTGTGTGAACTGAGGAAACCTCACACAGAAGTCACTAAAACTATACAAAACCCACCAACTAAGCAGCTGTATCCAGATAAAGTTTAAACTTAAATTTAAGTCCTCCTGCCTGGCATCCTATACTAGGCATCTTTGACAACCCAGTCAATGTACAATTTAGGCAGCACATAACTTTGTCCTCTAAGAATGAGTTTTCAAGTTCTAACACATCAGGGAAAAAAAATAAAAATCAACAAAATAATAATAATAAAGCACATCACCACACACTTTTATGACTTGACTTTCTATTTTAACCAGTTGTGTGTTACACCATTAATCACTTCCCAATAGCTACAACTTCTAAAAACATATTAGTGCCCATCACTCTGAAGTTTGTCACGTCTAATATTTGATTACATTAGGAAGAAACTAAAACATCTACATCCTATTTCACCCAGGCAATCAAAGTCTGTTTGCACATCCAAAAGAGCTACCCTGAATTTGTTTTTAAGAGTGAAGAAATTATTTCATATTTTTACATGATGTTGTTCTCTTTATAGAAATGAAATGCGCATGGAAAAGTAATTTATAAACTGAAGTTTGCAGATTCCTTTTGGAGAATGGTCTTAGAGTGGTATCTGCAGACTGCTGACTTTGAGATAACTCATAAAAGCCTAAAATTTGAGAGGAAAGTAGTCCAATAAAGGCTCAGATTCCACTACATAATTCCCACAATGCATGAATTCATTTCTCTTCTAAGCTGACAGTCTAAGATAAAAGCGGAGAATGCCAAACTACATTTGATCATGAGAAAATAAAGCAAAGGAAATACCTTTCTCTTGTCCACCCAAGATATTTATCCAACAGATGGCTAGAGAGTTCAGCCAAAAAGCTTATGATAATAAAGGCAGATAATTTAGGCTTTGACAAATAGCAGCAATTTTGAATATTTAAAAAAAAAAAAAAGGGACAGCTCTATTACCATAGAAAGTGTAAGTCTGTCAGAGCCACTTAAAAAAAAAAAAGGTACAGCTGCGGTAACTGACAGATCAATTATTATAATCTTCCTTAGTAAAATTCATTGCTTTGTGACCCAGTGGAAGATTATTATGCTTATTGAAAGTGTTCAGTTCTAAAGAAACATCAACAGATTGACATCTTTCACATCTGAAGTGCAGGGTAGTGCTTTTCTCTGTAAATACATGTATTCACGTATTTGCATAGACTTAAATTAATTCATACACTCAATCTGTGGAAATATTTATTTGTAAAATATCTTAATAAACAATTAACAGAAAATCCATTTCAAACCATCTTTTTAAAATGTAATTGAACTGCTGACATTTGAATAGCCTCCTAAAGCAACCAGAAAGTGAGATGTGGTTTCCTCAGTTTACATATGAGGTTTAAAAACCTGCTGTGGCTGTACTAAATAGAAGTCTTTATAACAGGGCATTCTCAAGCTAGATTCTTTAACCAGAACAACCTAAAACCTTTGAGTAAACCCTAAGAAGGTAGAATTAGATAACTTAGTATTAGCTGAGAAACACATTGCACCTACAGAGCTCCAATGTTGATAAAACCCACTAGTTTATGTTAAGATTATTATTTTTGTTTGCCTTGGATGGAAAAATCAAATAGTCACTGCACTTCCAGAGCATCTTTCCCACATTTTCAAATCTTATCTGAAAATAAAGAATAATTCTTATTAGATCTTTTCCATTTGAGGTCTGGAAGCAGAAACAAAATTATTTTAAAATTCATGTTCTAATCATGTATTCTTTCTTCCCAAGGTACAAACAAACAAACAAACCAACCAACCAAACATGCTGATGTAAGACATCCAACTAATGATTTAAGCTAGGCCAGTGCTTTGTAAAGCTGGTAAATACTACAGCAAACAATATCCCCCCTCTAGATACAAACTATACTGTAAAAATACAGGTCTGGAATTTGACATTTAAAAGAAGATAAGAGCATTCCAGTCCCGGAGTAAGAACACACACAGTGAATTAGAAAGGACTTATTCCAGAACAGCTTTGGTTGAAGGCCCAAAAGATGGTGTCACAAGTCTCAGAATTAACTGCCTCTTTCTGAAATTCTTTTAATTTCTTCATGCAAGTTTGAACAAGGCTGAACTCCATCTTGACACTAACCCTTTTTTTATAGTCCTTAAAAAAGGCTGAAACTAGGTATTGAGCTGTTTTCAGTGTCATGTGATAGCATTTACAGAACTTTAACAGAAACTTGCTATTCAGAGATGTGACCTTTAAAATTAACTTAAAATCCACTACGGGGTTAAAAGTAACTTGTAACAATTTCTCGGGGAAGACCCTACAGTTTTAAGGGAATTTTCAGAAAGTTGTTCAACACCTTCAACAACAATGTACAAGTGTGACCACTTGTGGTCAGTGCTCAGCAACAGTCAAAAAGGAAGAAAAAAGTTATTAAAAATGTATATAGAATCAAGGGAGTAAAATAGAAAGCTTTATGTCATTATATAAATTCATTACAGACATCTTTAACACCATATACAGCTGCCAAGTGCCCATTCATAAGCAGAGAGCAGAACAGAGTAAGACAGAGAAGTATAATGAGTGGCAAGGGTGAAGCTAGAGGCAAAAGATTGTTTGCTGTCGTCTTAACACAAAGCTAGAAGCTCAAAACAAGTGTCACCCTTTTCTAAGCAAACAAATGAAACTGCTGATGCTTTGAATGCTTAGTCAATCTGTGGAGTTCCTTACCCTAGGGCTCTGTGAATGCTCAACTCTTACCAGGCTTATGAACTCAGAGTCAAATACAAGTCTCGACACTGTAGACTGCTGTAACATCACGTTGTGAAGTGTCACCATATACTTGCTTTTCCATTCTTTCCTACTCCACTACCAACTGCTGCTGTAGATGAACGCTGGACTAGACAGTGTTTTGGCTTTATCTGGCACAGAACATTACGGAAGAAAAAAAAAAAAAAAGCCACAAAAGAACCACAACGCTCTTTGCAGGTCTATCTCAAGCTTAAGTACTTTCTTCCTTGTCAGAAAACCAGATTATTGTGTCAGAAAGATCTCCCAGTCCTGACAGACAACCAGATAAGTTATCTTCACCAGGAAACCATATTTCTTATGCAAATTTAAATATCTATTTACTGAGGGTTCCAAGTTGCAATTGTGCTCTTTCATCTGTTCACTCCATCTTCTGTTGCAGGCAAAAAGAGGGATATAATCAGAGAGCAAGCTATAATTTTATACTCTGAGGAAAGTATTTGGTTGAAATTTGTTAACAGATAATGATTGCCAGTTTGCATTTTAACCCTTCCTAATCACTCTTTCATATACTGGAAGCATAGAAACTGAGCTGCAAGAAACTTCGCAAGATCACCTAGATTTCACAGTAGAGAAAACAAGTGGCCAGTTCTACATACACCTTCAGAAGACTGCATAGACAAGTCCTATGGTTTCTATTATTGCATAATCAATTTTTACAGGCCTCCAATCTCCTGAAATATTTCACTATCCTTACCATTGGAGATTAGTAAAAGCTTTCTGTAAAACAACAGCAAAGAGCTTCCAAATCACATTTCCTAGTATATTCTACTATCTATCTGGAACTTAGCAGAACAGATCCAAGTTTCCTCACATCAAGGAGCGTTGCTTAGTTGTTGTTCATAGTCCACGACAGCAAAGAATTTACAGAGTGCAAAACCCAGAGTCTAACTTACATTTCCCCAACACACATTTAGTCCATGTACTTTTTGTCTATGGATATTAAAGCACATTATTCTTTTTGTCAGATGTATTTCAAAACTGTGTTAAACATGACTAATGATGAAGAGAAAACTGAATGGCAGCAACAGTTACTTTATTTTTTTCCTTTTAATCCATATTTTCTAGCTTTCTGAATTACTTTCATTTTTCTCTTTTGTATTCTCTCCAAAATCACAATATTCAAGCTGAGATTAATAAATGGGAAGTCCAGTTTACAGAACACACAACCTAACCTTTTCATTTAAATTATCACTGCTGTGCCCCAATACTTTTGCAGTTTTCTACAGCATAGCACTTAAACTTCTACACATAAATTACAAGGCATTGTAACATTGCTTCTTCTCCCCCACCCCCAAACTGATATTTAGACCATTATCTGTCATCCCCTCTTTGCTGAAGTACACAGCCCTGCATTCATACTTTTTCAGTAACACTGTACTTTTTTCTGGAGTACTTCTTCACTTAAAGCAGGATTACACTTTGGTGATGAAGGAAACATTGTAAGCAATTAGAATTTAAAGACAAGGATAAAGACAAGGAAAGTTAGCACAGCTGCCTATCTTACTTCATCCATCAAATTTTCATAAGCTAAACACAAAACTGTTCTAATAAACAAACATCACTACTTAAGTTATAATATTTTAATTAATATTTTAAATAAATTACGGTTGAAAAGTAGTAACTATTATATAACATTACAGACCCACAAGCCATTCAACAGTAGAAGTAGTCTCGGCAAGACAAAAATATACTCCCTCAGGAGAGTGTGAAGGGTAAGTCCTGTTAAGAGTACCTACTGGTTATCACATTAAGTCTGTAGTACAACAAACAGAAACTTTAAGTCAAGCTTTCAGCACAGGAAGGAAAGAAAACCTGCTACATGTGATATTAAAAACAAACCAAAAAAGCCACAGCCAAATATACACCAAATAATGACCCAACTGTTACTGGTTCCAGGGGAAAAACAGTGCTCTAGAGAAGCAGGGAGAACTCTTACTACAATGATCTTTATACATGAGCATCAGAGAGGAACTGCTGGTTTTGACAAGACACAAGATGAGAGGTCACTACATCAGAGCAATTAATTCTAATTCTAGAATTAGCACGTGGCATGTTAATAATTTTCTGTAATAAGCGTGGGTTATACAAGGCAGCTCCATCACAATGTTTCCACTTTGGGGATGGAATTCGGGGCTGTTGCACAAAGTATTGACAAACAAACCAAACAGCTGAAAGAAAACAAAAACCGAGAAGAGGTCCCAGGGCTAAGTCTCTGCCCAAATCTAACCCTGAACGCGAAGTGTGGTACCTGAAAACAGCCTGTCTCTAGTCTTCTTTTGGTTATGCTGAACTACAACAATAAAATCGTATACAGAATTCAAGAGTTTGGGCGGCGTCAAGAGCAGCGTGCACACACTAGACCCTGGCAATAATATTTCCATTACACAAATCTTTTTAGCCCGTACACTTCCTGTTGCATGTGACAATGTCCCGTAAATATGCAGGAATGCGACCTACAGCCCCTCCGGGCTGCACGACACTTCCCCACTGAAAAAGGTTTTTTTGCAATAGCTGTTTCTGGCTGCTTAAGAGTGGCAGATGTTACCACCCCATGTGACGAAATCCTCATCCTGACATTTTACTTGTCTCATTTCCTTATTTATATTTGAGGCTCTGTCAGACTTGACTGAGATGCCTTTCAAGCAAATCCATGCCATTCAGAAACCTGCTTGCCCCATCCTTAAGATACACCTTCTAGAACTCAGAGGCCGGAGGCAAGCTGAAGCGGACGAGATGAAGACAGCCGCTGACCCACGCAGTAAAACCCGAGGCACTGGACAGAAACGGAGCCTGGCTTCCCCAGTGCGGGCACACCTGTGCAGGCCCAAGTCCTGGATGCCCCTGCATCCCCACAGCAGCGCCTACGCACCGCTTTCCAGGACCATGGTCGCCCCCACTAAGCCGCGGGTCGCGGCTCCGGGCAGCCGCTGTGAGACGGAAGCGGCAGCGCCCGCAGCCGCACGTCTCGGCGGGGGGCTGCCGGAGGCACCCATGCCGCGCCACCCGCAGCATGGCGACAGCGGCACAAGCGGCGACCCCCTCCGCACTCTCCCCCTTTGAGAACAGGCACCGCACCCATGCCCAGCCGCCGCCCCTGCCCTGCCCTGCCCGCTCACCGTGACCCACCTGCGCAGCGCATGGGCAACGCGACCATGAGGCAGGAGAGCAACGCCGCCACAGCCGCGCGCCTCACGCCAACCGACACCGCCGCCGCTCCCTCGTCCATCCGTCGTCACTCAGCACAAGCAGCGTCCTCACCGTTACCGGAAACCCCCGGCGGCTGCGCATGCGCAGGCAGCTCCGGGGCCACGCTGCTAGCGGTGGGATCGCGGCTGGCGGGGGACTGCTGGGGAGGGGCCGCAAAGTGCCCGCGGGCTGCTCGCTGCGGGCTTGGAGCCCGGACTGTCCCTCGAAACGTGCGGGGGGGCGACTTATTCCGCGACACTGCAGCCCCTTCAGGCGTTTATTCTCTCGTGGCGGCAACGGGACGTGCCGCTTACGAAGAAAGAGAGAGGTTGGTTGGGCGCTCCGCGGAAAGCCCCGATAATTGCCCGTGTTCCCAGGTTCCACCGCCCACCCCGCGGTCTGTGACGGGGCGGCCTTAGTCGTTGGCCGGTTCTGTCGCCCAGCCTCCGCGCGCCTTCCCGCTGGCTGTGAAGCTCCTCCCCTCAGAGGGTCGTTTATAAGGGTAGGCGTTACTCCTATTCTTTATCAGCACACAGCAGCTGCCCTGGCGCTAGGTGCGGGCCGGGTAATGCCAACTGATTTTGTAGAAGGTAGTGGAACAGGAACGGGTTGCCCAAAGAACCTGCGGATGCCTCATTCCTGTCAGTGTTTAAAACCAGTCTGGATGAGGATCTGAGTAACCTGGTCTAGCGGGAGGTGTCCCTGCCCGTGGCAGGAGGGTTGGACTAGATGATCTTTAAGGTCCATTTTGTGATTCTATGATTGACAGTATGGGCTGGTGGCCTTGTACGGGTGAGGCAGGTGCTTGGTGTCCTGGTTCGTGGAGGCCCAATGGGACTTGTGGTCTCCAGGGCAGGGGTTGATGGTTGTGCAGCTCTTACAGGCTATGTTCACAGCACTCACATTTCTTCCCTTTATTCTGTCATTCTGTTTAACCAAAGCTAAAGTTGAAAATCAGAAAACCACAAGGTGCATTGTGTCACAGAGAGGGAACATAACTTATCTCATTCAAGAGTTAGGGCACTTGTCTGGGGCGGGGGAAAACTCTGTCCTGGTGTTCTTGAATGTTTAATGAACACTACAGTCCCCAAACTGGGACTTGGACCCAGCTCACTTTTTGCAGATAGAAGTTCTGGTTTTATTACTAAAGAGCTCATCTTCTTTTTTTTTTTTTTCCTGATAAATATTTTCCAAGAGCTTGCCCATCTGCAATGGCTGAGAGAGTAGAAGCCAGATTTACCTTTCACTTCCTACCTCTTCAAAGCAACAAGCACCCAAGTGGTCATAGCAATGTATTCAGAGATGAGGATTTGAAACTGGTAGGCAAAAGTCTATGTCTTCTATATCCTAGGTGTTAAAAACATTACTTTTCTTTGTTGCTTAAGGAGATGACAGTCCTTCCAGCCATACTTGTCAATAGCAGTGTTCCTAGCTGCTGTTGATGTCTCCTCTGCCATGAGGTGCTACACATACTCTAAGCCTAGGCTCTCCTGGGATGCTGAAGAAGATATGCATAATTTCAGCTTTAATTCTTTTGGCCTGTAGGTTTTAAGAAATATTTGAGAACTGCTAATGGGAAAGTTACAAAAATCAACAAGATTATCTCATGTTACGACTGCAGGGATCCTTCTCAAGTCCATGAGGTGGTCAAATCGCCCATACCATCTAAGATGGCAAAATTTGATCCAGACAGAATGTTTCAGTGATTGCATTGTCTTTTTTTATGCAATAGCCTTTCAATGATTTCCTTTTATGAAGTTGTCATCAACAGGTAACCACGATGTCAGTTTTGCTTGTTAAAAAACCAGTATTAGTATCTAACTGTGCTTATGAAATTCGGATTCTATTGATTCCTGTAAGTGAATAAATGTACATGCGGCATTAGCCAACTCAGGGATTTAAAAGCTACAAACCTGTCCTATCAAAAAGACTGATGATTGAGAAGAGGCTGACACCATTACAACGAAGGTTGTGGACAAGATATTGTGTATGACCATGTCCTTTGAAATACATGGTGTCTAATATTGCTACAGGTATCTGTACCTAGCACAGTTTTTAAAAGAAAAAATAATTGAGTGTTTAAACAATGTAATTTTAGTTTCTGATTTCTGTTATTAGTTTATTTGGATCAATAAAAATGCAATGTAATAGATCCATCATGCAGAAGTGTATTTATTGTGTAACAGAACTGAGTAATAGGCTGTTAAGTACCACTCGGTGTGGGCCATCATACCTATGATGTAGTCAATACACAATCAGGAGAAAGCATGTTGTGATGAAAGTAGCAAAGCAGGACTTAATCTGTGAAATATTGTCATCTTCACCACAGCTTCCTGTGTGATTTTTTTTGGTAAACTGGTTGCCCTTTAAGACAAAGCTGTTGTTTATCCTTTTCTGAAGCTGTAAAAAAGAAAAAGAAAAAAAAAAAAAACAAACCACCAACCAAACCTTTCCCAGAGGTCCTGGATTTGCTGTACCTGTGCAGATCATGTGCGCAACATACACACACTGGGCTCATTGTGTCCTGGAAGTGTTGTATTTTCTGATGCACATGCACTTAGAGGAACACTTACACAGACACCTATAAGAAGCATGCTGCCTCTGTGCCTGCAGCCTGTTGCTGCAGAGATCTGAGCAACACCTGGAAGAAGCAGTAAGAGCAGGCTGCTGCTATCAGAACAGTTCATATGGCATCTCTCAGCTTCCCACACACCCACATGCCCTTGAAACCAAGGTAGGGTGCCCAAAGCTATAGGCTGTGGTGGTAGCACTTCCTGCATGATGAGAGGAAGGCTTTGGACAACTGAAAATTTTGGTGGCTGGGTGTATGTGACTGCCAGCTCTTGGCTAGCACAGTCATGAAGAGCTAAAACCTAAGATGTGTTCTTAGTACTTTTTTATTTTTTTCAGTCTTACTGGGAGGAAAATATGCTCTTTAATGTTAAGAGTTGACTGCAGGAATTATGCAAAATGTATTCCTGGAAGATACTGGGTGCTGTGATACTAAATGATGAGTTTGGATAAAAATATCTATTTGGTAGAACTGATCATGATAAAGTCTGCTCAGCTATGAAAGCATTGTCAGGAAAAAATAAATGCATTCTGCATGTCAAGAGTGAGCTATTACTGCACTAAGTGATGCATTATGGTTGAACCTGTAGAAGATACATGCATGGATATAATATGATACTTAGGGGGATATATTGTTGCAGGGTGTTTCTGACCTTATGTCAGATTTATTCTATGGTAATTTGTTATCTTGTGTACAGATTATAGGGAGACATTTTCATGGCAAGTTCTTCACTGTAACCATTTTGTGGTCTAGATCATGAACTGCATGAAACTAGTACTAGCTTACTAATTTATTACTTGTAGGAATATTTAGAAACCTAATAAATATAAGTTTGAATGCAACTTCCTCACTGACATTGCTGAAGAAAGAAACAGAACATACACAGGCAGCCAAACAGAAGGTAAGACAATGTGTATAGTGAAACACAGTTATGATGGAGGAAAATAAGCCATGCAGGCTCCACTGAATTTATTTTAGTTGGCTGGCAGACAAAGGAGAAAATAGTTTCCTTGTTTCTTCTCATGTAAACTCTGGAACAGGATAAAAGCAGCAAATACAGTATTTCATCTTGTTTGAAAAGCGTAGAAACATAGTTTTAGGAAGGAAGGACCTCAGGGAGTCCAGTGGTTCATTGTACAGCTCTAAGGCAGGATCTACCTCCTTCCTAATGGACATTTGGTTTTATTTGGGTTTTTTTGGGTTAGTTTGGTTTGGTTTTGTTTTGTTTTAATATGCCAATTCCCAGGTGGTATCTCCTATACTTTTTCTGCTTTTCATACTTAGAAAACTTTTCCTCGTGCCTGAATTGTTGTGGTCTTGTTACTGCTTTCATGTCTGCCATGGCTGTATAGTATAGATTGTTTTCATTTCCTCTTTTCAGAAGCCTTTCGCATTTTGGAAGACTGTCATTATGTTGCCTTCAGACATTTTGCTAGACGACATAATACCATTTTCCATCACAACACATGGCTTTTTTCCCTCCTCCAGAGCTGGATATGGCTTTCCACACAGCCTTAGTAGTGCTAACTAGCTGGAAGGATTATTTTATGTATTTCACTGACTATACTCTGTGGTTTGTGTATTGTGTGTGGCATTTGCCTCTTTCACAACAGTGAGATGTTGACTAATTATGACCCACTATAAGCCCCACATTTATCTCCTTTAGCCTAGACCAGTTTTCCTTAACTTGGCTGAAAGATACTATGAAAAAGTCTTACTAAAGTCAAAATATAATCTAGCACTTTTGCCTTGAGCACAAAGTTCATTGATGCAAGTGAAGTTACATATTTTAAAACCCCTCGTTGTTTCTTTCCCAGCATTGTTTGGTCATTTGATCTTTATTTCTACATTTCTTGGGCAAAGTGCAGTTGGACTGCTTTGCTCACGTGAAAGTAGATACCCCCCTCTGCTTCCAAATAGCATGGCATGAACTATAGCAAGGCTATAGTTGAGGAATTTGTCACAAGTAAAATCTTTTGTCAATGTGAACAGGTACGTACCATCTATGTGGTGCAAGTTCTTCCTTCTCAAGTTACAAGAAATTTGCTTTTCAGACTTTGATTTCGGGACTGGGGTATTTCACATCAGGGAAAGCTACATAGCACCAGCTCAAGTTTTCCAAAATGTTTCAGTATCTCTTCTCATTCTAATTTTTGCACCTCAATCTGACCAACTGCTTTGTTGCTTTTATTGTGGCAAACATCCAGTGATGGGGAGTTACAACCCTGGTTTATGATACTGGTTTCTGTATCTTCGCAGATTTGTACTGTAGTGGGAATTTCTCCCTGACTTTTGCTAGTGTTGTCCAGAACATGATTGTAATCTGAGATGAGAACTGATCATCTAATTTAAGCCTTGCAGGTAGTGCTTCTCCTTGAACTTGCAAGGCCCATCTCCTTATTTTCTTTTTTAAGGTCCAGGTGTCCTGTTAAATGCTTCACCCACTAGCAGAGGAGCAAGTGAGTCCTCTAGGGTAAGGAGGAAAATGCCTGTCACCAGTCTCAATCTTTATATTTCTTACCTTAACAAATTGCCCTTTTCCTTTAGAAAAAAAAAAAAATATGAGCAAGGTCTTACTTCCAGGAGAGGCTTTCGGAGTTGCGAGAGTGGCTTTTGCTGCATGAGTCAGAAGACCCCAGTCCCTACTTCTGCAGAGACTCCAGTGCAAAGACAAGTGCTGAGGTTGTTGGTTTCTCACAGCTCCTGCCATGCTGGTGCTGAGATGTCACACCTTTTACCTGTTCTATGTACCCTTCTGGTCTTCACCATTGCTGTATTCTTGACATACTGCACTGCAGTCAGCATTTTATCATTTTTTGGAAAGGAGCAGGATACAATGAGCAAGGCCAGGCTCAAGAGTTGGAGTGATAAAGGTGGTAGTGCTGTACCATAGGAGTTAATTATTAAATGTATTTCAATGGATATTTCCCATATTACTATTTTACTCTCACATTCATGAAGTTCTAGAAAGACTCTTCAGATCATGCTCTTTTATTTTGATCCTTCACCCTAAGATCTACAAGGACAAAGTTGGTTTGGGGACAAGTATAATTCTACGTATCAGAAATGTTTCTAGCCATGGGACGGCTGAATATTTTCATTACATGAGAAAACTCAGGTAAATAAAACAGAGGCATCTGTTCAGAATAATGCATTGGATTTTGAAGGACAGGGGAATCATAATTTGCATCAACCAGGCCGGAAGAACGTGGAAAGCCTGCTGTCAACCTGTCCTTTACAGCCTGTGAAAACCTAGCTTGTATCTTCTGAGTGCCTAACTGTAATAAATCTACAACTTTCATCGGCAGAGATAGTATTTCATAATCATCAGCAAGTTTTGCTTGGATAGAGTGAGTGTCAGAGACTGGTTGTACCATTATGTCAGCACATCTGAAAATCTAACCCTGAATCTGCAAATCTACGCAAAGCTCCGGTTGTGACTTATATCATCTTTGTAACTACACTACTCATATAGATTGCAAAGAAAATCCCTGGTCTGAGGACCTTGAAATCTAGTTTTAAAAAGTGTACTATAAACAACAGGAGCTGAGAGAAGAGAGTGGAAATGAGAGACAGTATTTGACTGACACAGTGTCAGAGTTGATGGGAAAATGGATGAGCTGATAGTTACTAAACAGATTCTTTGGCCTGGTGCTTTCTCCAGGGTGAAATCCTAGCATTAGTGAATGCACATCAGTACTGCTAGAGCCAGGATTTCCTGTTAAGATATCCCCAGTGGTTTCTCATTTGTCTTTTTGATATCATTATCCTTCCATGCCTTCAGTCTTTTACAGTAATTGCTTGAAAGCCTGCAAAATTAACTTAAGGAAATCCAATTTGTAAGGAAGAAATAAGAAAGGATTCCATATTATGAAGTGCAGATGAGCAAATTCCAGTATATTGCATGTGGGTGTTCAGCTAGGCCTGTTTAGTCATAGTACCTTCTGTAAAATAGCTATTTTCATCTTTCCTTTTCACAACAGTGCCATCAATATCCAGGGAAGGAGCCTTGATTTGCACAGATACTCCATACCATTTATTCAATAACCAATGATTACTAGAAAATTATGTTTTGCTAAGTAATAATGGTTATTTCCCAACATGCCTCAAAAAAAAAAAAAAAAAGAAAAAAGTGGGTAACAATATCACAAATTCTTATGCTGTATTTCTGGTTAAGAATCTATTTAAAAGCTTTTTCTATAGCTTGTCATGGATGTAGCATTAAAGTTTGTGAAAGCCTTTCTGGCTGTGCTGTTTAGTGGGACTCTTTCTGGCCTGGCAGCTGGCAGATGTGGATTTGCACTCTGCAGCCAGACAACTTTCCCTGATGTCTCCAGGAGGCATGATGAAGGGAAGACACCAAACTTACCAGTATGGAGACATAAAAGAAAAACGTGGAGCTGGTGGGCAATTGCATCCCTAGTGCCTTGGTTAGCTGTGGGCTCCAGTGTTTTCTTTCTCCCTGAGATGCTCACTCCACTCCCGTGACCAGAACCTGCTAAAGTCCTGTTCCTTCTCTTACAGTCTTACCTTATTGCCCTCTTCTATATCTGGAATGGGAAGACTTCTATATCAAACAAAACTGCAGGTCAGTCTGAAGAAAAAGATCTGGAATGCTTTTAGGAGCTCTTAGGGAAAGCTGGACCTTCAGAAGTAAAAGTTAGCTTTAATTCCTTTCAAGTGGCACTGCAATATCTCACCTTAGCCATGTCTGGCATCAGTGCCAATCACAAATAGATTCCTGACCTACCTGCAGAGCAGAAAGAAGGAATACAGGATGTTGGAGGGGTATTTGTATGGACTAATCTTGCATAAGAGGAGAAAAGTACCTTAGTGATTTGTTTGGGTTTTTTTTTGTAGTCATCAAGGAAAGAGATGCTCTTCCAGAGAAGGATTCAAGGAAGTTGTTTTATGAGGAGGCTACTGTCTTTGGAGAGACTGAGGGATTTGCCTTATGTAGCTAGAATTAGAGTTGATAGTGAATTCATCTCCTCTTGTCCCTTAATCCTTTTATCTAGCTGTAACTGATTTTCTGGGTCTTAACCTGTTAAGTAATGAAACACTGGAAAACCCCCAAGTCCTTAGGAACAGCTGCTTAGCAATGTGTGAGTAAAAACTGTAGACATTAATGGCTTAGCTGGGTTTTAGGTTAATATGAAATGAGGTGAACAGAAAATGTCAGAGGTGAGAAGTCAGAAGTGAAAAATGAGCTAGACTTTCCCTTTTCATAGTGGTGTGAATTCTTCCTGTCCTTATTGCAGTGCTCTGTTTTTGTGCTTTGTATCACGTGCCTGAAATTTTACATAAAGCTCCTTCTGTGTGTGGAGGAAGAACCTTGTTTGTCTGTGGCAGGTTCCTTCAACTGCTGTCGATCATGTCTGGAGGTGAACATATTTCATGTTTATCACATCAGGTCTCAATAAGCACCACATGCAGGATCTCTGAATTACAGCTCGTCACTGTCTTTTTAGTCATAAACCCCCTTCTGATGTCATAAGAGTGAAATTTAGCAAAGAAAATAGGAGTCATCCAAGAAATGCCTTGCCTGGTTTAGCAAGCTGAATCTGTCTCTTAACAGTCACTGAACATAAAACTTCTCTGTCTTCCTCAAGGTGCATTGAACATCCTTGCTGAGATTTCTCAGGTGTTGTATGCATTAGCTACAGGCCTTACTCCTCTCCTGCTTGCTCTGTCACTGCTCACACAATGTCCCTGTGCTTGCTCAGGGGGCTTCTGTCTCTTCCATCACTGTGGCATCTGCCTACCACAATTCTCATTTAAGAGCTGAGGGAATTCTCAGGACAGTTCAGCTAAGTGATTTAACTTGAGGTGACAAGTCAGCAATGAAGCATCAATCACAGTCCTTCACAAGGGCAAATCATTATTTAACATTACTTTTTAATTCCTGTATAAACAAGAATACAAATGATGCTTTGCTACACTGCACAATTGCACGCGCTGGATGCTTATAGGACTGAAGGGAGAGCTGATAAACAAGCAGACATCAGTGTTCAAGGATGCCCCAACTACGAGATTATCTTTACATGAAATAAGACTTCTGGCACCAGATAATCAAATCAGGATTTCACAGGATGACTCTCCACCCTTTCAGAATGATCTTTATTAAGGATATTCTGTATTAGAGCCTTCATTTCTATTCTGTGGCACATAATCTACTAACTTTATTTACCAAGTTATCTGCATTATAATAACACTAGCAATGGTGTGGTCTGAAAGTGATGTCAGCTTGATGTCCTCAGACAAGTGGAGCATGGTATGATTGAGGGTTGAACCTTTGCTAGGATTGTACAGGTCTCTGAACTTTCCAGAAACTTTGGTGACCCATTGAGCTGCAGAGCTGAAGAATTTATTCCTATTTCACATTAATCATGGTGCAGCTGGAATTGTAACATATTTTTAATTTTGGAATTCACTATATAAAGGTTTTTTGATGATGATATAGACAGTAGGTTGAAGATGGGTTCAGAAGAACTTAAAACAGCTGTTTCTTTAAAGACAGCACATTCCGTACCAAAGAAAAGTTAAACAGAATATTGAGGACTAATCCTTTCCCCGTATGTCTGGCTGTGTTGAAAGAGGAACCAGTGTTCTGAGAACAGTCTTTCCCCTCTCACATGATCACACAATTGGTATTGGCAAAGACCTAAGGGGTAGTGTTTCCTCTTTTTAAATGGGAGAAGCCAACCTCTCAGAATTTCGGAGATGATGTTACACATATTCGTCCTGCTTTAATCTAAGATGACTGTATCTCTGAACAGCCAAGATGACTTTTTTTCTCTCCTCCAATTGGCTTACCAATGAATGTGTAATGAAGTGGCACAGCATGTGGACCGCCTTTTCTGTGACCTCATCATAACCTTTAAACCAACTGATTAATTTCAGCCACATTTGATAAGACAGTAACTTCCTGCTCTTCCCTGAAAATCAGCCTCTAGATAGATGAAAGCAACTCTAGTGAAAGAATGAGGAAGAACACACAGAATTTTCAACTCTCTTCTCTTCTGACAGCAGGTGGCCAGCCAACTAGCACACATGCATTGGTCTTATCAGCTATGCTATGTGTTTTTGCCTTTCTGAAAGAAAATAAAAAAGAATGTACAGAGGAAGCTTCTGCTGTGTAGGGAGAGACACAGAACACACAGGGTGCTCAGTTTTTGCAGTGGAGAGGTGTACAAGACAGGACATGGGCCTTCATTAGGATCAGCATTCACAGAGCAGCTTTGGTGAAAGGTGAAGAAAACACCCTTCAAACGCCAAAAAAAAAAAAAGAAAAAAAAAAAAAAGAAAAAAAAAAGAAAAAAAAAAAAAAAAAAAA
>JANHGN010026931.1:0-13977 GCA_024605025.1 Megaceryle maxima
CCTCCCCTCCCCTCCCTCCCCTGCCGGTCCCGTTCCCTCCTCCCCCCTCCCCTCCTCCGCGGCCCCGGAGCCCTCGGCGGCCCCCGCCGGGGGTAACGGCGGCGGCGGCGGACTCGGGGCGCCCTCGCCCCTGCGGGCCCGGCGGGGGGAGGATGCCTGGGGCGGGGATGGGTTTTCGCCCGTAGCTCTCCGCGCCCCCCCGCTTCCTTCCGCCCCCTCTCGCCTCCCGGGGGCGGCGCGGCCCCGTTCCCCGCGGGGGGCTGTCGCTCGGCTCCCTCCGGCCCGGCGGAACCCATATGGGGGGCAAGCAGAGCACGGCGACCCGTTCGCGGGGCCCCTTCCCGGGGGTGTCGACGGATGACAGCGCCGTGCCGCCACCGGGAGGAGGGGGGGGGCCGCCCCCCTTCGGCCATTACCGGGCGGGCGGCGGCGGCGGCGGCGCCATGGGGCTGCGCAGCCGCTCCGTCAGCTCGGTGGCCGGGATGGGCATGGACCCCTCGGCGGCCGGCGCCGTCCCCTTTGGGCTGTACGCGGCAGCGGCGCGGGCGGCGGGGGAGGCCGAGCGGGCCCCGGGCGGCGGCGGCGGCGGTCCGGGCTCCGACTCCACATACGCCCATGGCAACGGTTACCAGGAGACGGGAGGCGGTCACCATAGAGACGGGATGCTGTACCTGGGTGCCAGGGCCTCGCTGGCCGACGCGTTGCCCCTCCACATCGCACCGCGGTGGTTCAGCTCGCACAGCGGTGAGTACCCGGCTCCCCGGAGCCTTCCCCCGGCTTCTCCTCCCTCGGTGGGCACCCGCGGGCGGAGGTGGCCACCGTTCAACCTGGGAAGGGGAGATGGGGGAGCTGCAACCTGCTTGGCCAGCTGGTCAAGCCCCGGTTGTGCCAAGCCTAAGGAAAGGACCACCCCCCATCCCCTTCTGCAGTGCAGGCAGGTGGGTGAGTGCTGGGACTGGCATCTGTGTCAAGGTCAAGGGAGAAAGGGGCTACAGAGGGAGGATGCTTTCTAGTAGGGAGGTGTTTTGGCTCTGGAATGGGAAGCAGGGGATGTGGCATCCCCCCCTCGACTTTGGGGAAAGTGGTCTGAGGGTGCTGTAGCTCGAGCCCTTGGTTTTGCAGAATCTCGTGCCTCTTGTGAAGGTATTTGGGGGATGCTGGTCAAGTACAGCAGTTCTCATGCCTTAGAAGCTGGAAAGGGGCAGAAGAAGCCTTTGAAAGTGAGGTGTGGGATTCTTTTTCTCCCCTTTGTTTCATCTGATAAAGGTCCAGGGAGAGGCCAAAGCGGGTTCTCTCACTCAAGCCAGCTGGCACTGTGGAGGTGCTGGGGAGGAAGTAGAGGAGGAACCGTCTGCCTCTTTAACAGGGCCGGGGAAGCTGGCTGTGCTCTCTCGCAGGAAACGTGTCAGGCTGATGGAGAGGGCAAACTTGCCCCTATCCTCACCCTCCTGGCTGGACCCCTCTGTGTGTCCTGGTGTCTGGAGAGGAGCTCTGGCTGCAAGCAGGGCTGTGTCACTGACCTAGTTTTGGCTGGGTAGAGGGAGCGAGGTGGGAGGTCCTCCCTTCCCCTCCTGGCTAGAGGGGAAGTCGTTTCAGGGATGTCTCCTTGCATTTCCTGGAATAGTCTGGGATCTCTCTCCCACCCAGCCCCCTCGCAAGCATTGTGAGTGTTCTTCTTGCGTGACGTGGCCTGGGAATTTCATAACACGCCTCGGGACAATGCCTGATTTTCAGTAAGGCTTGAAACCGAACCAGTGGACAAGAACAAAGTGCAAAACGAGGCTCATGGAGCCCATTTTCCTCCTTCCAGCTTGGGATTTCCCCCGTTACCCAGTCTCCACGGGCTGCTCTTCTCTGTGAGATTGAAGCTGTACACCCTGCGTTGCATCCTCGGTGGCAGAGCACCGCAGGCCCCCTTCCTCTTGATCCAGGCACTCGCAGTCCTCCCTGGCAGACAGAGAGGAGATGGCTGGCACGTGGTGCCAGAGCCAAGCCCGAGTGCTTCTGCAAACTTTGTTGCTTTGTGACCTTGAGCAGACCATACCGCCGCTCTGTGTTTTTACAATGCAACGAGAAATGAAGGCACAGCACCCTTCCAGGTATCCCACCAAGCCTCTGTGTGAACGAGTGCCACGGGGCCTTCAGCTGTGCCCGGTGCTGGAGCAAGGAAGGTTTCGCTGCAGAAACATCCTGTAGCTAGTCTGTAGGTAGAGCTGGTCAGTCCTGGTAATGTTAAATGGGAGTTCTCAAACTGCAGCGCCGAGGAGCAAAAGAACCCAAACCTGTTCATAAAGATAAACCAGCTGCAAAATGGAGTAAGGTTTTTCTGGCTGTTGAAATGAGTTAGCACGATGCTGCTAAGTTGGATACGGTGCCCTTGGAAGATTGCAGCGCAAGCTGTGGGAAGTGCTGCAAGAACTGGGTTTCTCCAATGCCTCATTTGGGGCCCTCTAAGAGCATTTAAGCTGTGCTGAAGCATGTGCAGGCAGCAGTGAGAGCCCAGTGGTCCCTACCAAAGCCTCTCCCTGCGGCGGCTCTTCCTCCTCACTAATTAATAGCAAAAAGAGGAGAGGATGCTTAAAAACCATTCTGAAAACTTGTCGAGGCTCATTAAACTTTTGCATTCTTCCTCTTAGAGGTTAATGGAGGTTTTGGAGACTGAGGGGAAGAGAAAGTGATCTGCCTCAAGATTGCTACAATTCCTGCTAATCTCCAACTGCAGCTGGTTAACTGACAGCAGGACAGTCAGGAGCCACTCAGGCATCTTCCCCCCCCAGCCACTCCATCGACCCACTCCTCTCACAGCTCTGAGCCACTCCATTAGCCACTGGAAAGTGCTGAAGCAGCAGCACTCTGGTAAATGGAGAGGAGCTTTGACATTGCTGCATATAACTGTCCCTGCTCCTTTTGAAGGATGACTTGAGGGTGGGGATGAGGGGACCCACTGATGCAAAAAACCCACCTAGGAAGATGTGTGCCTGGGGTCTCAGGGATCTGCCCAAGCTGCTGTAGTGCCGTGAGGAGAGGGGATCCCCTAAATTCTGTGGCTAACAGGTCTGGAGAGTGTCTCCTTGCCCTGCCTGCCCCATTCCTCCTGCCTCAGCACAGGCTGGAGACCTGGATGGTGCCAGTCTCAGCACATGGGAGTGGTTATATTCATGGGCTTGCTCTTCCAGGAGCACTTGGGTTTAGGAGAAGAGCCCGGAGCCTCAAAGTGCACTCTGGCCTCTGCAGGGACCTCAGTGGGACAACTTGCCACCAGTGATAAGGTGGTGGTGTTGCAGCAGTGTGTCTGTGATACCAGGAGCATGCAGAGAGTCTCAGCACCTTGCCCCTCACTTTATCTACGATGCTGATTTTTCTGCACCTCCCTGGCTGCTCTGTGGCTCATCTGGCCCATCAGCAGGGACCCCAAGGATCCCTGCTGGAACCAAGCTGGTTCAGGCTGAGCTCTTTCCCCTGGCTGGTGTCACTTCCCATCTCTGCATTCAAAGGCTTGCAGAAGAACCAGGAACACCCAGGGAGGGAGAGAGGAGGGTTGCACTGGGAAGCCTGAGCGCAGGGAGGTCACAGAGTGATCCCCAGGGCCAGCACGTGCTGCAGCATCGCTGCATGGTGCTTGTGCATTGTGACAATCAGTGAGAGGAGCCAACTGCTAAATCCCTCTGGGCTCTGTCATGGCTGCGGGGGTGCAGGGACAAAAGGAGCAGTTACCTACTGATGGCTTCTAACCCTTCCAGGGCCAAGGGGTGAGAGCTGCTGCTCCTACAAATAGCAAAACCTAAAGACTTCTTTTAAATGGGAGCTCTGACCTTTGTGGTGGAGCTTGTCCCTCCCTCTGAGGAGGCAGCACCTCCCTGGGTGAGTGGATCCCATTGGATGGGGATTTTCCCAGGCATGTCTGCCATCCACACGAGTGACATAACTGCTCCAGCTCCACCTGAAGCTGCTCTGGGATTTCCCTGTCTGCCCCAGGTCTCTGAGCTCTGCTTCCTGGCCTGCGTGGGTGGAAGATGACAAGCCATCTTTTGCAACTTTGGAATTTTCTTGTAGCACTTGACCTTGTCACTGTAGCTTGGTGACCCCATTAGGTCTTCTCAGTAAAGCCAAGGCTAGCAGGAAAGGAGAAAAAGGAGATGTGGTTTAACACTACACATCTCCAGCTCTGTGTGGTTCTCTTAGCATCACTCATGTTATTCAACTTCATCAGAGGATCTTGGGGAGTTTGCAGAGGCTGTAAGTAGCTTAAAGTTTATCTGGAAATCCCCCTCATCACCCAAAGCCCTTGAGGCTCCAATAATTCTGTATCTCCCTGTCTGCCACTTAGCCCAAGGAAATGTCTGCTCATCCTTCTGTGCAATTCAGGAAGGTTGCAGTCTGTGTGCATATGAGACAACCTGTTGGTCCTTGATGCTGGCAGCAGTAAGGCTGGGAGGTCTGCTTCCCCACATGAGCTTCTACATTCTCAGCAGCTCCTTGCCTGTAGCAGGAGGGCCCAACCTAGGGGAGATGGGAAGATGTCTGACACAGACACAGTAGCCAGGATACAGGGCTGGGTGCTTCTCCAGGCAGGTTTAGAGCCTGAGAGCCTTTCCAGATTGTTTTTAATCCAGCTCTAGAGTAAGGGGTGTGAAACAGATTGCCTGTTGGAAGATGAGCTGAAGGTGCACATGGACACCTGCACTGCAGCCCCAGTCTCTGCCCAGCCAGGAAGAGGCATGTCTGGGGTGCACTCTTGCTGTGCTTCAGCAGCTTCAAGCCCCAAGCTTTTTCTCATTGGTGCTTGGTGATCCTCTCTCAGAAGGAGCTAGTCCTGCCACTGCAGTCTCTACACCAAAACCAGAAGGCTTAGCTCTAGCTGGCCAGTCAGCAAGCTGCTGGAAGGAGTCCACTTTCAGCCCCAACTGTCCTGCCACCAACTTTTCAGCATGTAGGCATCATAGGTGCTTCCCTCCCCTGTTACAGGGGCTAGACCAGAGGAATGGCACCCCAAGGTCTGCAGGAACTTGCCCTTGCAAATAAATTTCTGCCAGTGGAAATTTCCAGCAGAGACAGTCCTCAAACTATTGTTTTGTGGGTTTGGTGCTGGTGGCTGCCTGGCAGCTGGGCTGAGCACCCACAGTGTTGCCAGGCCTCTGGATCATTTGGGAAGCAGTGCAGGAACCGTCCTGATGAGTCCCCAGGCCCAAGATACTCAGCTGTTGGACTTTCTGGGTCCAGAGGGATTGCTCTTCTGTTTCTTCTGAGCTGGCCCCAGGGCAGCACGCACCCAGGGAAGAGGCGGCAGCAACCTTGGAAGAACAAAGCACCAAACACCAGAAGACAGGCGATGGGAAGGCAGCTTTAACATGAACCAGACCCACAGCTTGGAAGTGAAGTTTAAGTGTGTCCACATTGGTGTTGAGCATGAAAAGCCAGCAGTTCTCTGTGATCTCCAGTCTCTCAGCAAGAGCTGCGCTGCCACTCCACTGCCCTCTGAATTCTCTCAGCTTCTTCACCCAGGAGCAAGGCAGTAACTGCTGTCCATGCAAACTGGCTTGACTCTTCCTGGGCACCCTCTTCCCTGTGCTACACACATGTGCTTCAGAGATGCTGAGGGTGATGCTCTTGTGCTCTCTGGGATGACCCACTTCCCAGCCAGGATTGTCTTCCTGGCCCGTGATGTAAGTTTATCTCATGCTAGTTTGTTTTGCTGAGATGTTTGTTCCGGTGACTGAAATAACCGTAAAGGCTTCTCTTACTTATTAATGTTCTGTTAGGGCTCCTCTCCTCCCTCTCTCTCGTTTGCTGGCTGGAGGATCAATCAGATGCAGACATCTTTGGTGGAAAAGCAGTACCAGGGCTGGCACCTGGCCAAGGGAGCCGCAGAGTGTCATGGGAAAATGCTGCTAAAGGCCGAAAATTAATTTCAAGAGAAGCACAGGGAGGGAGGAAAAAACCCTCTTTGGAGAGGGAGAATAAAAAAAAAGCAAACCTTTTTTTTTCCTCCAATGTAATCTCCTGTGTGACAAATCGGGCAGGCAGCAAAGAGCTCTCTGAATGAATTCCCTTTGCAGGAACTGGTACTGTGGCTCCTCAACTGGCCAGTGGGCAACCACAAGGCATGTCTTGTTGCCACTGTCCACCAGGCAGGTTTCAAATGTGGCCAAACCCACTGGGGGCTTGGATCTCCCCCCAGGGATGCTGCTGCTGTACCTTGTGGGTGCTTCTTGGCTGAACACTTTTGTTTTTTGGTGGGAGGCCATCAGGAGATGCAGCTGCAGGAAACTCCACAGGCCTGGGGCCTCTTCTTGTGCCACAGGGTTTCTTGTGGGCAGAGCCCAGCTGACAGTGGGCTTCCTGCCCTGCAAGGGGAGTTCCAGTGCTGGGGATCAAGGGCTGCTTTTCTCCTCGTGTGGTTTAGCTCTTAGCCTGTGTTTGGTACAAAGTATATTTTGCTGAAAGCCCTTGTGTAGAAGAAATGCTTCCTCAGGTCCAACCTAAACCTCCCCTGGGGCAACTTGAGACTGTTTCTTCTTGTCTTGTTGCTCACTTCTTGGCAGAAGAGACCAACCCCATCTGGATCCAACCTCTTGTCAGGGAGTTGTCAAGAGCCAGAAGGTCTCCCCCGAGCCTCTTTTTCTCCAGGCTGAACAACCCCAGGTTCCTCAGCTGCTCCTCACCAGACTTGTGCTGCAGACCCTTGCCCAGCTTCCTTAGCCTTCTCTGGCCACACTCCAGCCCCTCAGTGTTCTTCTGGGAGTGGCCCAAAACTGAACCCAGAATTCAAGGGGTGGCTTCATCAGTGGCCAAAATACATCTGCTGGCTTTAGCACACTAGCACAAATTTCCCAAAACTGTCTGTTCTCAGCAGACACCCTTAGGCTTATTGAGGCTCTGTCAGGTTATGGCCACAGTTCCTGAGAGACTGTCACCTACCAGGCACAGAAATGGGGCTGGGACATGTCCTGGTGAGGAAAGCACAGCAGCACAGATGAAGAACTGAACCAAAAGCTGCTCAGAGCTGTTTCCTGGCCCTCGCAGGCAGGTCGGCGTGACAACAGTGGGTATTTTTAGAGGCCAGCTGCCTGCAACACAAGAGAAGGAAAGCAACAGTCAGTCAGGAGAATGGAGCAATGCTTCCCCTACCCCCACATCCCTGCCCAGCATTTTATTTCCTCCCAGGATGGTGCTTCTGGCATTGAGTTATCACATCATCTTTGTGTGTTGCTGCCCTGAAAGGCAGCTGGCTTCATCCTCCCCTTGCCTTTCACCGTGACTGTGGTTTCTCTCTGCTCCCAGCTCCAGGGTGGTATCAGGTGCTCCCTCATCTCATCGCAGATGATCACATTACAGCTCAACATGGTGGGCACTCTGGGGGTTGTGGGTTTTTATATTTGGAGAAATCTTTGTTGCCAGTGAGGGAAACCCCACAGTTTCTCCTGGGGCCAGGGTAATGGCAGTAACTCATTTGAGGGTTCTCCCTACAAGGTGATGGAGCTTGCGGCTCACCAGGAGTGCTGCAGGGCAGTTAGATCCACCCCTCAATCCATCCACCCCTCAATCCATCCACCCCTCAATCCATCCACCCCTCAATCCATCCACCCCTCAATCCATCCACCCAAGGCCTGTACATCTGCAGCTGGGGGGGGTTGGCTCCAACCAGATGGCTTTAAATTACCTTCTGCAGGGAGGTTGATTCAGTGCCAGTTGGGTTTGGGGTCCAACATCTGTTAAGCTGGTGCTGAGCAGGGTGAGGCTGAGCACCCCCCATCACTTCAGGTTATCCCCACCCAGACCTTACTGCTTTGGAGCTACTGTCCATCTGCTTATTTACTGCGGTGTTGGTTTCATAGCCCTTGAAGTCTGCTCTTTGCCTGGATCAACCCTTCCAAGGGTGGTTGTAGACACCTTTGATTTCTTTTTGCTCCCCGTAGATGGGTATGAAGTAGTCAGCACCCTGCCATCCTGAGGGAGTGTCTCCACTTCCCAAGGCCCTACCCATCTCTGGAAGTGGGGTGCAGTGTGCTCCTCCACATGTTGCCTCAATGTTTTCCATTCCTCTGGGCAAGAGAGAGCTTGGAAACCAGCTGGGATTCTTGTCATCTGCAGCCACACTCTCCCTCTTGTTCCCAGCAGCTGCTGGTTGTGAGACAGCTCAGCCCTTCCCATCTTCAAGGGCAGCACATGGTGAGGCAGGATAAGGTGGGACAGCTGGGCAGGGTTGTCCCTGCCTGTAACATGATCCAACATGGGTAGACCCTGCTGCTTACTGAAGGGCTCGTTCCTCTGAGATGTCACACTCTGCATATCAAAGGTTCAAGCTCCCAGAGTTGCAGTTGTACAGTGTGGCCCCATCTCCGGTGCTGATGTATCTCCCAAATCCTAGTGTCTGGCCCGAGAAGGAGAGCTGTGCTGCCTGCCAGTGTAGCTCACTGCTCTCAAGCATCCCTCCTGCAGATCTGCACCTCACTTTTCCCCTTCCTGCTGTCCTGGAAGCCTAGGGCATTCACCAGCCATCCCTCAGCAGCTGCACACCCTCCTGGGGAGCAGGGAGCTATTCTGTGCTTCTTCCTACCGCTCAAGGAGCTGGGGGCAGGTGAGGTAAGGGCTTGCTCTGCAGCATGCTCCTCCCTCAGATCTTTTTCAACGGTGTCTTTCTTCCTGCAGAAATAACCAGTGTTAACTGGCT
Source organism: Megaceryle maxima (assembly GCA_024605025.1). Taxonomy (NCBI): domain Eukaryota; kingdom Metazoa; phylum Chordata; class Aves; order Coraciiformes; family Cerylidae; genus Megaceryle; species Megaceryle maxima. Next base: position 8,672 of record JANHGN010026931.1, read on the forward strand.
GTAAGCACTGCACAGCCGTGCACTGCCTGTGGGCGTAGCTGCCTGTGCCTTCCCTGCTCTGCTTGCTGCCTGCAACATAAAAATCACCCATTTTTCTACCCTGCAAAGCAGTGTTCTGTCACAGAATTGTAGAATTGCTTTGGTTGAAAGAGACCTTTAAGACAAAGTCCAACCATTAACCCAGCAGTGCCAGGGCACCACTAACCCATGTCCCTCAGCACCACATCTCCACAGCTTTGAAACCCCTCCAGGAATCATGGGGACTCCACCACTGCCAAGTGCTGAGGCTGTTTCCTCTTGACCCATCACTTGTTCCTTAGGAAAAGAGCCCAAGCCCACCTGGCTCCAACCTCCTGTCAGGGAGTTGTTAAGAGCAAGAAGGTCTCCCTTGAGTCTCCTTTTCTCCAGGCTGAACAAGCCCAGGTCCCTCAGCTGCTCCTCACCAGACTTGTGCTCTAGACCCTTCCCCAGCTGCTCTGTCCTTCTCTGGACATGCTCCAGCCCCTCAATGTACTTCTGAGAGTGAGGGACCCAAAACTGCACTCAAGATTTGAGGAGCAGCCTCCCCAGTGCCCCGTCCAGGGGATGAATTCTTGCCCTAGTCCTGCTGGTCACACCACTGCTGACACAAGCCAGGATGCTGGTGGCCTTCCTGCCCCTGCTGCCTGGATCATCATCTGGAGCTGGCACCCCCCAGCCCTGCCTCCCTTCCACCCCCAGGAAGGTGGGAAATCTTGTTCCCACCCTGGACACATCCTTTATGCTCTCCCCACAGCTGTGAATTGGGAGGAAGGACACTTGTACAGCCAGCAAATGAAGCCCCTTAAGTGCTTTACTCCTTGCTGCTTATGTGTCCCTCCTCGCATCAACCCTTGTGCTGCACAATAGCCAAGCACAGTCACAGTGTTCACCCAGGGCCTTTTATCCTCTTGTCAGGCTCCTGCATCTGCCTGTGCAGCTGATGCTGTTTCCTTCTGCAAGGGGAAGTGGGTTCAGACCTTATTCTGACAGGTGATGTGACCTCCAGGCACTCAAAGCAAGTGCTTTGCTGGCAGAGGGATTGTGGTTCTTGGTACCACTGTGAACTGCCTCCTAGCCCTGGTGTGAGGTGGCATCACCAGCTGCATCACTCAGAGGCTGGAAGAGTGTCACTTCTACAGTGGGTGATATTCTCAGGATGCCCTTGAGGGTCACAGAATCATTTTTATTGCAAGAAACCTTCAAGATCATTGAGCCCAACTGTTAACCCAGCCCTGCCAGGTCACCACTAAACCACATCACTCAGCACCACATCTCCACAGCTTTGAAGCCCCCCTAGGGCTGAGGACTCCACCTTTACCCTGGACTGTCTGTTCCTCAACTACCCAGTCTCTATAGTGCTCAAATGCTCAGTATGTGTTTTATGCACTCCATATGTCATCTCCAGTGCATCTCATGGGTTAACTTCTGTCAACAACTGAACACTACAAAACTGCTCACTCACAACATCCCCACCTCCACCCGGGGAATGGAAAGGAGAATTGGGAAGAGGAAAAAAAAAAAAGTGAGACCCAGTGGGCTGAAATAAAGACAACTTAATAGAACAACACAAAGAGAGAAGAAAACAACAGTATCCCTAATAACACAATAGACAAAGCAAGAGACAGGCTGTACCTGAGACATCAGCTTTCCCTGCTCTGGCCACACTGAAGTTACACACTACAGCAACTTGAAAATAGGTAACTCCCCCCTAGGCCCAACCCTCCCCTTATATAGGGGATGACTTAGTGTGGTATGGACTCTCCCATTGGCTGGCTCATTTGTTTATCCCAGCTGCGGTCCCTCCCAGGTGTAGGCCTCCAGTGACTGGGCCAGCAGCTGCTGGTGATGATTAACCCCAACCCAGGACAGGTCCTCCTGTGACTGTGACTTCCCAATAATGAGTCAGTAAGGAAGACTTCAGTCATGGGATGGCAGGTCTGAGCATCTTGGCTCTGCAGGTTCCCTTTGCCTGGCTGCCAAGGACACATGCTCTGTGATCCCTTCCCTCCTGGAAGCCCACAGTGTGGGAGGGGAGGACTTGGGGTCCCTTTGTCCTACCAAACCCCACGTGCTTTTACTTCACAATGACCGTCTGGGCCCACAGATATGGTCTGTCTGTCCCTCATCTCCAGTCACCAGTGTGGTTTCTTTAGAGATGATCCCTCTCTTCCAGCTTCCACCTGGTGCCAGTTCAGATGGCAATGTCAAGGAAGTTGCAGGAGGAGGTGGGCACGGGTACTCTGGAGACACGGAGATGCGCTGTGCAGTGGAGGTTTCCAGCTCTCCTGTGGACATCAGGCAGCCTGGGCTTACCTGTCATTGACCCATCTGGAGGTGCACTGAGCTAGTGGGAAGGTTTGGCGAGTGAATGCAGACGTGACACATGCCTTTCCCCACAGTCAGGGACGGGCTTGCAGCCCCCATGGACACCATCTTGCCCATCCCTGATGGGAGCAGACACTTCCACTCTCAGGACGTGGTGCAGTTGGCCCCTCTGTAGTGCTCAGCAGCTTCCCCAAGCCACACAGGTTGCTGTGGACCTCACTTGCGGACACAAATTGATGAGAATTTCCAATCCCAGCTTCAGAAGCAATTTCTAATGGGTATGGCCACAGCTGTAATTGAGGCCATGGGTGGAAACATGTCTTGACCCTCTTGCCACCACCAAAGCTGCCCTGGCAGCCTGTGCGGTGGTGGTTTCAGCTCCACAAGGGTTAATCATGGGGCTTTTTCAGCTTGCGTAGGGCTTAGTGGAGGTTTTCAGAGGTTCCCAGCTCTGCTTTGCCCTGATCTCTAAAATTAACCATGTAACCTTCCTAAAAATACTCAGAGGACAATAGCCCCTGGGGAGCACCAGCGCCACTTGCTCCCAGTTTCTAGACCAAGCCATCAGAGAGATGAAATCACCTGCTAACATGTGTCCTGCAGCCCTGGAAAGCCCTTGGCTTTCTCAAAGTCTCCTGCAGGATAAAAGAGTCCAGAGTCTGGATCTGAACCTGCCTTTCCAGGCCAACCCATGTCCCCCAGCACCCTCCTCTTCTTTGCCTGTTCCTGGCGAGATCTGGTGGCTGCCTCCAGATCTCTGCCCACGGTGACTGTGCCAGCTTCAGGTTTAATGTGCTATGGGCAGGAGCATCACCAGCTGCCCCAGGTGCCTCGCAAGGGAGGAATGGTTCATGGCTTATCCCTGGAGCATCCCGTGAGCCTCACCAGGGGTGTGGGAGGCCCAGACAAGGTGGAATAGCTGGGCCCTTACTTTCTCTTGTGGGTTTTTCTTAGGCACGTGGGAGGAGGGTGGAAAGGGCTTGAGGAGGAGGAGGAGGAGGGAGGGAGCTGAATTTTCCAGGAGCAGCTGTCAAAATGTAATCTGTGTCGCTCAGGCTGGCAGCTTAGGCAGGATAAATTAATGGGGATTTCGGGGAAAGTGGAAAATACCATGTTCTGGAGGGGGCTGGCTGTGTGGGGAGTGGCCCTTTCATCTGCAGGACCAGCTCGGGGCCCCAGCACCTGCCTGAACCATGGGGAGATGGATGGATGGATGCTCCAAGGTGCTGGACTCGTCCCCTGGCTGTCCCCTGGCCTCAGTGGTTTTCCATCCAAAAGTCACCTGGAGAAGGGGCAAGGGAGCCTGGCCCCCTTCTCTGACTCTACTTTCCCATGGTGGGGGGCTCCCCATAGCCCTTGGTCCCTACCGTGGAAGGAGGGGGACCAGAAGTTGCTCTTGCAATGCCAAATATTTGTGCTGACAGCTGGGGTGCAGCACAGCCCCCCACCCCAGGGGCCTTTCCACACGGTCTCATCCCTCCTGCTCAGACCCAGGATTTTATGCAATTGCGTTTTCTTCATATTCTTTCTTTTTTTTCTTCCCCTTTCCATCTTGCAAAACCCAGAGCTAGGAAAGCGCGAGAGCTGCGGCGCTCGGCTCAGCCCCCGGCCCCCGCATGGCAGCCAGCATTTGGGGCTGCAGCACGCTGAGCACGCACTGGGGTTTCAGCCCTGACTCCTCCAGCCGTGCCACGTCCCCGCGTCCTTGCCACGGGGCCATGGTGGCTCTGGGGGTCCCTGTCCCCCAGCCAGCTGCCCAGGGAGCACCGTGCCGGCTGTTCACACCGGCTATTTATAACCGTGCTAAAGCTACCCCAGCTAGCAGCGGCCCGGAGACGCGGCGACAGCCGCTCGCTCCTTGGAGCCTGCCAAGGGCCCTGCTCTTTCTCCAGCTTCTGCTGCTTCACCAGTGCTCACAACCCAGCAACCATAAGCTGGGTGGTCTCATCCAGGGCCACCTCCCTTTGCCCCGATTGCGCATCTTGTAGGATCCCTTCGGATGCTGCTGGAGCTGACAGATCTGGGGCAGCTGTTTAAAATAACACACTGGCACAGAAAAAGGGGGAAGTGGAGAAAACGAGGTGTTCCTGTGCAGTGCATGAAGGATGGGACCCGACCTCTGCCAGTGCCTCGCCCTGACTCAGATCTCACAGCCATAACACCTTCTCCAAAGGAGGCCCTTCACAGCCGCCCCGTGACAGGGGCTCGCTCCTGGAAACCAGTCCCTGGAGTGTCCCCAGTAGGGACTGGCAGCCGCGGTGCTGGCAGACGGTGCTGAAGCAAGATTGGTTCAGGCAGGGACAGGGACAGGCGGGCTGCCAGGGCAGGCAGGGGACGGGGAAGGTGTCTGGCAAGGGGAGGCTGGTTGGGTCTTGCAGGAGGCAGACGGGGGAGCTATCTGAGCCTGCTCTATAAATAAATACACCAGGCGGGTAAACACTCAGGAGGGGAAAAGCCCGACTATTTCAGCTAATGGGCACTGCCCAGGAGTAAAATTGAAGGACCTGGAGGTGCTGGGGGTGAGGAGCTGGAGCTGAGCCAGCACCATGCACTCACAGCCCAGCAGCCAATGGCACCTTGGGCTGCACCCCCAGCAGCATGGGCAGCAGGGGAGGGGGGATCCTGCCCCTCTGCTCCCAGGGCTCTGAGGAGACCCCCCTGCAGTGCTAGGTCCAGCTCTGGAGTCCTCAGCACAGCAGAGACAGGGACCTGTTGGAGCAGGGCCGGAGGAGCCCCAGCAATGCTGGGAGGGCTGGAACCCCTCTGCTGGGAGGCCAGGCTGGGAGAGTTGGGAGTGTTCAGCCTGGAGAAGAGAAGGCTCCATGGAGACCTTCTGGTGGCCTTTCAGGACTTCAAGGGGCCTGTCAGAAAGATGGGGACAGTCTTTGGAGCAGGGCCTGTTGGGACAGGACAAGGGGGGATGGGTTCAAACTAGCAGAGGGAGATTTAGACTGGAGAGA
>JANHGN010026932.1:0-22606 GCA_024605025.1 Megaceryle maxima
CTGCTGCTCTCAACAGGACAGGCTATCAATGGGAGGGTATCTGTCCAGTTACATTATGAGGCTGGACATACACATCAGATTGTAGTGAAGGAAGAGGCATCAAATTAAAAGCTCAGAGCATCATTAGTCAGCATCCTACAACAGAGCTGATGAAAGCAGAGAGTAACGCATCTTCACATGTTCCTTAGACCTAGTGTTATCAACAATATTGTCCACTTTTTTTTGCTGTACACAAGGCCAAAGCCAGCTGAACATGTGGGAGCTGGTTAAAATTTAGCTGCAATAATAACATTAACATTCTCATTTTTGTAAATAGTGTTATGACTAAAGATGACAAGCTGTTGGCGTTTCTGGTTCATGTGTCCTCTGCAAAGTGCCATTCTTTAGAAGAACTAGTGTTGCTGTCAACCACATCATTTGGGGTATTCTAAGTTTATTTTGTCTTCCTGATAACAATATCTATACCTTTTGATGTAAACATGACACTCTGCAGGAAAAGTGAACATCTGCTATCCTGGCAATATCTATAGGACCTAGTTGGTAAATGATTGATAATGTGTTATACCAAGACTAACAGATTTTCAAGAGGTAAATTATCACTGTTCTGTGTTGTAAATAACAATTTTCACTCTAATGATTTTCAAGATATTCAAACACCATTATTACTTTATAAAGCTCTCCAAATAAGGTTGGAAAAATGAGGTATTTTAACCACTTGATGACTTCTCTGGGGTTTTGGGTCAGATTTTACGGAGGGCAGGAGACATCAGATCTGTTTTGCCATGAAGCTCATGAATTGCTCTATTGCTTTTGCTATTTCCAAGAAATGGTAGTAACTCTGGGGGAATGTGCTTGTGGTTACTTAGCACAGCCAGAGCCTTTCACTGGCATGTTGCTGTCTCCAAAGCTTTGCCAAAAGCCTGAAGGATCCAGTGATGATCACCAAATGTTTGACAGGCCTTGGCAAGTTCCCCTAATTAACTTAAGGGCTCTTGCAGAGTTTCTGTACCTCATAATGAGTCCAGACAACATTTAAAGACATGTTGCAAAGTAGATCTCCTTAGTCCCCAAAGGTGTTCCTGTTAATCTCCTCAGCCTTGACAACATCTTCAGACAGAGAATTCCACCCCAGGGAAAATGCTGCAAGGAATTTCTAATCCCCACTCGTAGTGAGGATATGAGGCAGATCTGGACAGGTTAACAGGTTCTGTGAAGGATCCAAGAATAGCTTGGGAAAAATTTAAAAAGAAAAAAAAAAAAAATACAACCTTTAGATTCAATTCTAGGAAGCAGGACAAGCAGGAGACCAAGATATGCTAATTAACACAGCTGCCATCAAGGATGTAATCTAATTTACATACTTGGTATTGAATAAATGCTTCCATATGGCAGAATACCAGTATTTTTCCTTGACAACTTTATCAAAAAGCTACTGAAATTCCCATGCAAAAAAACCTTTTCCTAGCTTGACTAAAGACAACAAACCCAGAAAAGTAAGTGAGAGAAATGCAAGGAAAAGCAGTCATGTTCAAGAAAAGGACATACCAACAAGCTAGAAAACTAAATTTGAAATTTTCAGTTTATGGAGCAGTAAGAAAACTCATAAATGCACTACAGTCCTCCCCAGCTAACTTCAGCTGTTTCCTCAGCTTCTTGTCCCAACCAAATCCATGAGACAGCCTCACAGTTGTTCATTCTGTACATCTGCCACTGCCAATTTGAGGCAGATGCTCAAATGCTCTTGTGCCCAAAATGAGCCAGATGCTTAGACATGGTATTCCTGGACTTCCTGATGCATGTAAATCCACAGATCCATTCCTGCCTTTAGAGTCCTGGAGTAGCACACAATTCACTGTGTGTGGCAGCAGGGCTCCCCACAGTGCATGAGAGCATTACAGACTGCCTCAACAGTCACATCATCTTCCTGGTGCAGGGCCGCTCTCTTGTTCAAATTGGTGACATCCAAAACTCTTTGTATGCCTTCTGTTCAGCTAGAGGAACCAACACGGTTGACCATGGCAGTTGCTGTTGAAGATGTCCTCAGTGGTGGGCCACACACTGCTCTGAAGTGGCTCAAATTTTTTCTGACTGAACAAGAGCTCTGTGTTGAAGATTTGTGTCTGATTGATCACAGGCTGGCCAATGAAGTGGCCACTAGGTTATCTCTGGACATCAGTGGTCTTAGCTAAATCAACAAGGTAACATAAGAATGAAGATAATGACTCAGGAGAGCACTTTTCCTGTCAACATAACTGCTTTGCACACTGGAGCAGAAAGTGAGAGTTTGGGAAGATGTGAACTCACCTGGCCATGTGCATTCTCCAGTTTTTCAGGTACTTGTTTCATTTACCCTTTCTTCTTGATCTTCCAGAGGGCAGAGTAGAAAATGTTAGTAGTATGTTCTGAAAACATCCACAAAGCAAGTTCTGGCCCCATGGACTTTCCCAAGAGGGGAAGATGCTGGTATCTGGGCGATATCCAACAGCCTTTTCTTTTTGGATCTTTACCTGAAGCAGGGCGGTCTGAGAAATTACTACCCTACATGTTGTGTAATGCCCTCCACTTTGGTCATAAGAAAAGAAGCTGGAGATACTGGGCAAGTCTGTCATTAAGTCATTGATAGTCTATCCTCTATAGATAGTCGGATCATCTAGATGATCAGAGGACTGCAAGACTTGCCATATGAAGAAAGGCTGAGAAAACTGGGTTTGTTCAGCCTTGAGAAGAGGAGGCTTAGAGAAGAGAAGGCTTATAACCATGTACCAGTACATAAAAGGTGGCTACCAAGAAGAGGGAAACTCTTTTTACAAGGAGTTACATAAAAAAAGACAAGGGGTAACAGGTACAAGCTACTCCTGGGGAGATTTCAATTGGACTTCAGAAGAAAAATTTTCACCATGAGAACAATTAGACATTTAAATAATCTCCCAAGGGAAGTGGTGGATTGACCTACACTGGACAGATTTAAAACTCAGCTTGACAGGGTGCTGGGCCATCTCATTTAAACTATATATATATATATATGTAGTGTGCATTAAACGATTGGACTAGATAATCCTTAAGGTCCCTTCCAACCTGGTTTTCTATGATTCTATGATTCTACCTCTAAGTGGTCAAGGATATGAACATCACATTCATGTGACCAATACACATACAAATGCAATAATGTATCTGGACATACCAAACATAGAACTAAAAGACCTAGCAGGAGGTAGTAGAGTAAGCTGAGACGGGTTTAGGCATACCCATGTAAGGAGGCCTAAGAACAGGCAACTGTTCTTAGAAAGATTCTACAAAGTTTCCCAACTGAAATGTGAGAATATTTACACATGCAATTAACTTTAGATGTTTGCGTTGTCCTACTCAGACTGCATGGTTGAATTCATTTCTGGATGCAAGCCAGGGCACAAGGCACCTACTGAGGATCAAGCTTAGTCTAGTCATCATTGTCCTTTTGAACTCGTTCTGATCCATAGTGAAACAGGCATTTCCATAGTTCTTACTGGGCACCTGAGTTAAAGTCTCACTGCATTCTCAGACAGACAGCCATACCTCAGCTAAGTTCTGTCTCTGTTTTTCTCAAAATAATCTTTGTATCCAAAGGAGAACAGAGAGAGGCTTACTCATGAAAAATCAAAATAAAAATCCAGTGCTGAAACTCAGAGAAAATGGAAATTTTTTTACGTAGTTATAAATTTTATGCAACAGGACCATGATTGGAGACTTGATTTTCAGGTTTGCATTTAGATACCACCTTTAATTATCTTTAAAAAATCTCTTTTGTTGAAGTTGAAATTTCTTTACAAGCCTGATTCCAGACAAGCAAAATTTTTGTATCCTTTTTGTTCTGGGTGCTAGCTGTCATTGGTGTTGTAGAGTTGTTGTGTAAATTTGGGTTTGTCTATGAATATTCCAGAAAGCAGTTCAAAATGTTCATTGGAAAAAAATTTGCACTGGAAGAAGCAGATTCATGGAGCAGTACTAATCTTCATCCAATCCAGTTACCAATATTTCATTTTTAAAAGACTGGAAAGCTTAATTTCAACTGGGTCCAAGCTCTTTGTTTTGACTTTTAACTATTGCCTTATTTAGTATTTTTTTATTAAAAAAATTACTTCACTGACAAAAATAAGGAAGTTGAAGCTAAGCAATCCTTTTTTATGATATTTCATTTCAGATGGATCATCCTAATGTTTTCCAAAGCAGTTATAATTTCCCTTTGTAAAACATAAATTTTAGTTTAATCTACCTTTTTCTCACAGAGGGTACATTTAGGATGAAAAGGAATTATGGAATGTTAGGAACTCTTTGTAAAAGTGAAATTCTGAAACTAGATTTTTCTCTAAATCTTTTCTAGCAGGCTAGAGCGGGAGCAGTGAAATTATTATCTTTCCCCTGACCAATGCAGGATTTTTGCTACATAGGATTGATGCATACATCAGCTTCCCAACATATATGAAAGCTGAGAAGCTGGTAATGCACCCTGCCACCAGATCCCTTTGACAGTGGTGCCACCCAGTCATAACATGCATCCTCTCTGCCAGGCAGGTGATGTAGCAGGAGGGAACACCTGCCCTGGCTAAGCCAAGTGGAAGGTGAGGCCAGCTGAGCTTACTTGGGGTTTTAAATGGAAGTTGTTCTGCAGGTAAAAGACCATGAGATAGCTGCTATGAAGAGCTTTTGGATCTGCTCCATGGACTCATCTTTAAGATTTTTGTTGAAATATATAATTGGGGGTTGTATCTGTGTGGGCTTGAAATGCGGATATGCACCAGATGCCATTACAAGCTGCTGCAGAGCTTCCAAAACAGTTTTCTGTCTCAGGCGATGGGGATAGAAATATTTGGTCTCTGTTACTGTTGTCTCTTCTCTCTCTCATCCCTCCTGTTCCCTGCTGATGAGGCAAGGGTAAAGTCATGGTGGATGCTGGGCTGGCTGACTGCCTTCTCCTCATGGACATGAAGCCAGCAGCAAACCTGGCTGGTGTGTTAGGACCCTGAGCCAGTAGAAGGGTTTTTCCAGCTACAAGACAATGTCAGTAAAGGTCATCTCCTCCTCGTTGCTAACGCTAGCCAAGAGAAATCTGAGGTAAACTTGGGAAAGGTATTGGTGGGAGTGCCATGTAAAATCCTGACACCAGGTGGGGGTCATGCTCATATCTCCATTTTTCACCAGAGGTCAATATTCACTTCAGTAAAGGCAGCTTCTCCTCTGTAGTCAATGCTAGCTGCCTTGAACGAGAGCTGAAGAAGCATCATCTGGGCCAGTACAGCCCTTATTTCTTTCATATCCCCCTTGTCAACAGTTTGAAAGTGAGATGGCTAATTTTGTGCCTGACAAGAAAGGATGGATCATTTTCTCAGATGCTGCAATCAGCAGAGTCAGTGCTGGTACACTCTCCGAGGGAGTCCCCAAACTACAGGTTACTGGCAGGCAGACAAACGCTCGCTGACAGCCATTTGTGACCAACTATGAAACACCATCTGCTGTAGTTGGAGAGAAGGAATATATCCAGCAAGTGATACCACTGTGAGAAATGATTTTGTGTGTTGACACACAGCAGTCTTTAGATAGCCCCAAAGAATAAGCCTACTTTGTTTTTCCAGCTTTACGTAAGGGGGAAAGAAACATTTTCTCTTGTTGGGGATCTATGGGTGAGACTTCCTGGGTCTTTTTGTATTGGAGCCAGAAAAATAAGGGGTTTGATATGTTTGTATTAACAGATGTACTAAGTACAACTGTTAACTGAGCCAGATGTGTCTTTAGCAATGTCATGTTAGGGGGGGTGAAGCACTGTCTGATGGTTAAAACACCTGCTGGAGCGTGAATCTGACACTGACTTGCTCGTGACATTGGACAAGTCTCATCCCTCCTTTTTTGAACTGGTTCTCAGTTTTGAGGAATGGAAATAATATTTTTCTTCAGGGGAGTGCTGTAAGGGCTAGCTAGTGTTTGTTCAGACCTTTGATATCCTTGGAGAAAGAGGATAAATATTTTTTATTAAAGTTCGGATGACGGTGGCTGGTTCAGAGGCTATTAAACAGAGAACCACAAAACATTTGCCTTCAGTATGTGGAAACAGACATTTTCAGGCTTACATTCTTGAAGCATTAAGGTCATCTAAGTGACTGAATTCCAAAAAAGTGCCTAAGGGTGACCAAAGTGCTGTCTAAAATCAAAAGGCTCACCTTTGCAACCAACACATGAAGCAGATCCCAAAAGTTACCAGAGAAGGAATGTTCAGCTCCCTCACAGGGGGGAGGAATCTTACTTGCTCATTAACGTAAATAAGGCATGCAGCCAAAGGCATATGCCAGCTCTTCCCTCCCTGGTCAGAGAACGGGGCTTTCATTTTTAAGAGTCTTAATAGTTCTGTGTCTCATGATTAAGTAATGAGAACTGGCATCCAAACTATCTGAAGTTCAGCTGATCTTGCACTATCCTTGTAGGCCCTGGCAAACTATAAACCAAAATGTTTTCTAGCAAAATATGCAAATGAAAAATAAATAAAAGATACACCTTAAACTGCAGTTCAATATTAAGGCAGAAGAATATCAAATTATTATGGCAGATTATCACCTTAATTCTTTTAATTTTAGTGAAATTTTTAAACACTAGTACATATGGAGGTGCATTTGTATTTTTATATGTGGTTTTGCACGTATATATACACACATAGATATATGTATACGTTTCACATCACTTCTTATCCAGCCTGCAGGTCTGTGAAATTGCAGTGATGTTTGTCATCAGTCACTTATAAGGACTAAGTACTGTAGAAGGCCTTTGTGAAAGCTAACACGGGATGGATTCTGTCTCTTTACACCTGTATATATCACATAATATTGGCTACAGGAGGGCTCGATCCAGACCCTCTTGAAGTCAGATACACATGGCTGTGTGTGGTGTCACATGAATAGGGGCAGAAGGGCTTGAGCTCCCCTCTGTCTCAGGGCTGGACCCCAGAGGTGGCCTGTGGAAGTCCAAATTCTGCACGCTCCCATGACAGACAGGAAGAGGGACCAGAAAGGGAGCTGCAGTGGGTGCTGGGGAGGGAAAGCCCACCTCCAGTGTGCAGCAGGCAACATGGCAGGAGCCTGGCCAGGCAGTGACGAGTGACAGAGAGGGAGGGAGCAGAATAGAGAAGGGCTCGCAGGAAGCCTTATTTATGATTTAAATACGCTGTCGGTTGTGCCCATGCGATATGAAAACCAAATCTAAACATTTGTCTGTAGAATCAGGTGATGGCTGGCCCTCTGCTGTCTCAAGGGGGGCAGGAAAATGGACCATGCACCTGCCACCTAATTCAGTTTAAAACCTGACACATTTACCAAGAGTGGGCTGGCATAATGAACTTCATTCATGCTGTCAGTGGAGTCAATAACTTATCCCCAACTGCTTTTGTCTCCCTGGCGGCAGTGCCTCTGATCGGGCTGAGGTACTTATTCAAGTAAAATTTATTTTCAATTGCAGGCCATAATACTACTGGCACAAGCCTTGCTTTGACAGAAGCTTTTGCTCAAGGCTAAACTATTGTTAAAGTTTGTGCCCATTGTCCAGGGTCTTTGATCTGTCAAAGCTGCTTAACAAGCTGGTTAAAAACTGTTTCAGATAACAGGTGTGTCCTTTGAGGATGCAGGGCCATTTTTCAACTTCTTTAAAAAACTAGTCCAGTAGCTGACTAAAATTTACATGCTGGTTGGTGGTGATATATGTAAAGCACTTTTAAAGCAAGAAATTCAATTTAGGGGTTTATTTCCCTGAACTTCCTTGTGGTTTGTTGTTGGTTTTGTTTTGTTTTGCGGTTTGCTGGAGTTGGTTTTTTCTTTTTTTTTTTTTTTCTCTAAGGAAGTAAAAAGATTTATGAGGTGTTTCTCTGAGGCCTTGGAAGTATGTAGTGGAAAGATGATTGAGATGCTAAATCTACCTGCAACATTGCAATGACACCCAGTTACAATGAAGCAGTGTCTGGAGCAGTAAGCAGCAGTGAACATGGCCAGGAGAAAGCTTGTGATAGAGAGGAGCAAGAGTGGAGCTGTGTGGGGTAGGCTTTACTGAGGCATGCTTGGGAGGGAGGGATATGGACTATGTCCCCCTCAAGTCCTGGGGGTGTGGGGGGATGCATGCCCTGGGATGACAATGAGACCCCAACACACTCCTGTCCCTCCAGCTAGGTCCTGGATCTGGTACCAGCTCTGGGAGCCTGCATCATGGTTAGCATCTACAGGACCTGCACTTGCTAGCCAATTCCTGGGAGAAGGTCCCTGTCATAGCTTGCATCCCCACTGTATAAGCCAGGCCATTCATGCATGGCCAATGGCCTGAACAAAATTTCCTTTGAATGGTCCATATGTCAGCTATATTCTTTAGGTTATGTGAAAAATGGTTCCACCCCTTCACATATGTTTTAAAACACTGCTGAGGACCTGAGGGATTTAACTAGTTTCAACCAACCTAATTTTTTTTTTTTTTTTTTTTTTCCTGAAAATCCCCATCGAAACAAGATAAGTGTTGACCACTCTCATGCTGAAACAAATAGATCTGGCCTAGTAGCTTAGGGAAAAAGGGGAGGAAAACTCACTGTACATGCACTGTGTGTCTTGAGTAGTGTGTGGAAAGAAGGGAGGATGAACATTTTCAGGGGTGATTTTCCCCCTTTTCTAAATCAATGCCACCTATTTGTGGAGCGCCTAGTATGGGGATTTTGGTCCACACCAACAATTTCTGTGCCTTTCCAAGTTCCAGATGACCAGATAAAGTGGGTAACCAATTGCTCATCACTTCCAAATTTGTGCATATCTGCAAAACCCTGCCAAAGGTCAAGGAGTGAGTTGGTGTCAGCGATACAATTAGAGGTGTTTTGCTTACATACACCCCCAGAATGCTGACTGCAGGCTGCTGTACAGGTACCCCAGCTTCCAACACAGATGTACAGAGGGTGCAGAGCCCTTGGGAGGCTCACTTACAGCTGTGTGCAGGCAGCTTTGGTTGTACAGTATATCAAGCATCTCTTTTTGGCCAGTCACGGCAGTCCCCAGTGCTGGTGGGCTGCCAGGTCTCCACAGGAGTAAGCAGAGAAGAGGAAGGGCAGACTGCATCCTCACAGCCAGCTCTGCAGCTGGGGGTGGGGGACCACGAATAAAATGTGTTGTTTAGGAAACACCTTCCCATCTTCAACCTGCAGATATAAGCACCTCAGCCAGTGAGTGCAAGGCCATCTTCCATAGGAAAAAAGAGCTGGAGGTTTCCCTTAGGCAGCAGAAAAGTTCTGATGCTTGTTTTCATCCTTCTCCTGAGCTGAGCCCAGCAGCTCCCCTTGCTGGAGAAGCTCGTAAGCCTTGAGAGCTGAGCATGATAAAATGAAATAACTTTGCTTAAAAAGTGAGCCTGCTTGGTAGGCATATTTTCCTCAAACATTCCCATCTGTACCAAAAATCTGTTATCAGCTTGTTAGTTCAAGGCAACTGGGGAATAAAACAAGCACTTTGTCAAATGTAGTAGTTTTGTGAGCATGCCTGAACTGAATCAGGAATGTAAGTGAAAAACAAAGCTTTTCTAATCCCACTCAGCTATGCTCACCATTAGGATCATTACAACTGTTCAAAGATTACTTTGGCATGCGTCTGTGCCATCAATTAGCTCCAGAGCTATGTTTAGAGCAATTCATTTTCAACATTCAGATGTAGCCAGAAAGATGCAAAATTGAGGACAACTCATGTTGGAAGGCTGCAGCTCTGCTTCTGGCCTCTGAGCAAAGTTGTCAGTGGCTTTATGGGTTGAAGCATCAGCCCACTATATCGTCTACAACATGTTTTCAGTACCCCAGTCACTGAGTTCACATCTAAGGGCAGGTTAAAGGTCTCAATGAAGGTAAATACCTGTTACTGACCAGGCACATTAAGACAAGCTTTCACCTTCTCTATAATACTGATTAAAAGCCATTTGCTTCTCTATTGCCAGAGAAGGTCAAAATACTTTTTGCTCAGCTGAAGGAGATGTAGAGAAATCTACTACTTCCATTTCTCAGAATTTTTCTGGTGTAAATTATTAAATGTGGTTGGGTTTAAAGCTGATTTTCCCTCATCTATTGCAATCAGTATGATATCTTTAATGCCATGTTGAAGCATAGAATAAGCTCCTAAAATATGGTCTCTCCAGTCACAGAAGAGTATCACAGTTGGGATAGCAAACACTTTGGGGGAAAATAAGAAAATTCTATATAAAGTAGCCCAAGGACTCTTAACTGCTTTAATTCCTTTAATATTCAATACTAATTTCTTTAATATTAGCATATTACTGTGACCTGCAAAGTAAAATTAAAAAATGCTATGAAATGGCAGATGTCCAGTAAAGCCACCTCTATTACAGGACAGTATCTGTAGCTATTATTTGTCACTAACTGTTATTTATATTGCACATGATTCAACAGATGGTCAGGCAGATGCAATGGCAAGGTGAGACAACCACAGCAGTGAAGGCTGGAATAGAAGATGCTGCAGCTGGAGGAAGAGGGCTGTGCATGGAGAGAGATGGATGGAGCCAGCAGCCAGGTGAGGGAATGAGCAGGAGATGTTCAAGCAACTGAACCTGACAAGCCCAATGAAAGGGTCAGTTGCTGACTGTGGAGCTCTGCAAGATGTAAAGACATTCTTGGATCTTCATGGAGGCAGGCCAGGTAAAGGAGCCTATCCCACTCACCTGGTAACATGAATGAGAGAAGGAGATGAAATTTTGACACTGGATTTACAGGATGACTGTCCTGCTGTATTACTGGGAGCAAAATTAACCACAGAGACCTCAGTTAAAATCCACATGGGCAGAAGTGAAGCAGAAATCAGTGCTGATCTGGCTCAGGGTATTAGTTAGTGCTGACTTTGCCTGTAGACAGGATTTGGGGCAGAAAGCTTGAACATAAAGACACCGCAGAGAAGCTCTGTGATTCAAAAGCATGGATGGAGTGCTGCCAAACTCATGAAATGCACCAATGTGAGGAGAAAAATGACTTTTTGAGGAAACACAATAAAAAAGGGGAAAATAAAGTTTTCTTTTTGGACCATAGCTTTGCATTGATCAGTTTTGATACGCTGAAACAAGTGAAGGATGGGGCACTAAGTGCAGTTTGCCTGGTCTCAGCAGGTGGAAAGAAGGAACTGGTCTTGAGGGAAAGCCCAAAGATTCATATTCAACTTGTGGCTGGAATCCCTTCTCCCATGAGCTGTATGACCCTTACAAAGGAGAAGGCAAAAGCCCTGCCCTGTGCTTACAACAACAACTTACCATTTTTTGGGAGTGGAAAATCAAGAGAGGTAGTATCATGGGTTCGTTTTTCTTGGTGAAGATGTGATGATTAGCAAGGCAGGTCCATTTCTGGACATATGATGAATTCTGATACTGAAGACTACTTTGTATCTATGTGTCATATTTATGAATTCAAGAAGTCCCTGTGGAATGTAGGACCTCACTGCCTTGGGCATCTTTTGCCCCATGCTGACATAAAACCTCTGGAAAATTGAAGAAGGATTTCTTGCATATAGCAGAAGAGTAGAAATAGATGTTCTTTACAGTTTCATAGTTCAATAGACCAATCTTGCACAACTAGGCGAAGCTAACCGGAGACTTAGATCAGTTAATAACTCTGACAATTGTCTCCCTTCACAAAGTAAATGTATTCTTCTGGTAATCTGGAGAGAAAGACAGACAGAAAGAGTTGGCAACAAGGGTGAAAGCTTGGTGTAAGAGAGAAAGACTCTGAGACTATCTCTATACAAAACATGCCTGTGACCATTATCTAGCTCTGAGGCCAACTGGCACAGACCGGCGTCTGTCCACATTGTTAAATTCTTGCTTTCCAGACAGCGTGGCCAAATACAAATCGCCTGCTGGGATTGGCCTTTGGTCTATGCTATCCCCAAACCATGCCTGGGAAATTCAGGAGAGAGAGAGTTGGCTGGAGCCAAAACATGCCAGAAACCATTGTAACAATATGACTCTATAAATAATTGAGCTCTGGTGCCTGGGAACATTATGTGATACTGTTTAATTTACTAGGAGAGATGAAGTCCATGATTCTAGCCTGGAATGGAAATCCTGGTCATCTTAGAGCATCCTGAGAAAAGGAAAACCCTAGACCACCCAAAAGACACAAGAGAGTGCTGATGAAATGGAGTCAGGCATGATTTTGCCCACAGCTGCACTGATGTGTTCCACCAGTCACAGTAAAGAATATCTGAGTTTTGAAACACAAAATTAATCTCCTTGCTTTAGCTAACATATCTGCTTGAAAAGTTGCACCTGGAAAGCCCACAGGGAGGGAGGTGAGGGAAGGGTGTAACTGAACTACTGAGGAATCACCACTGAACCTCAGGATCTATTAAAGATGGCCAAAGGCCTCATGGTCCTATTTTAGTGAAGGGGTAGGAGATGAAGATTATGTACAGGAGTATTATGCAGGGAACCAGAACTGAGCCTACTCAAACTAAGGGCACGATAAGAGAAAAGGAATTGGAATGGGGATACAAATGCAGCTTGGATTATCACTCATACAGAACAGCATACAAGGACTTGTAACAGCAACAAATGACACTTCATAAATAAAACCTAGTTAAAGTTTGGTGACAGATTCTCAATAAAGTTATGCAAAATTATGCTTGACCTTATAATATCATCCAAGTGACATCAAGTCCAGACCAAGGTTCATCTTCTGGTTTACACTACAGTTTGTCTCAGCAAGATGTATTATCCATTGAAGGTGATTAGCAAGTCATTTCCATGACACTTTCAAGAACAAATAAGAATATGCACAAATATCATGATACAGTAGGCATGTGCTGTGGGTTCTGAAAAAGTAGATACAACAAGTCACATGTATACTAAACTCTGGGCATCTGCTGAAAAGTGAAAGCCCTGAAAACGTGGTATGACAGCTGACTGAGCATACTATGGAGAAAATCTCATACATCTGACAATCCGTCTCTGTAGGTCACATAAGGAAAAGCTCATATCTTGGCAGAAATAATGGAAGATATGAAGTAGTGAGGTTGTACATTTCCATCTCTGGAAAGGGCAAAGTGACTGTTCTAGAGAGCCTATGGAATGGCAAAACCTTGGAAAGGATGAGCCTGAAGCTTTGGAAAGTCTGGGCTCAAGTGCTTTTGCAGAGCATACTTCAGCCTGCTTCAAAATTGAATGCAGATAAACCTCCCAAAGGTATGCAGTTAGAAAGAAAAAGACGTGCATGCACTACTTAACAGATCTCTGTGGTCTCAAGGCCATGAAGAGTAGGCTGCACAGAGGGCTGCCCGGGCTGTGCAGTCTGTGAACTGGCAAGTGTGGGATGGAGGCTGGTCAGAAACCACTCTCCAAAATGTAGAGCCCATCAAACATAACCATGCCTGGAGGTTGGCCAGGCTGAAGGCACCTCAGGACACCATGGTCACAGCAGTCATTTTGGAAAAGTCATTGAGGGAAGAAGAGTCAGGGGAGGCAGCACATGCCAGACTCACAGGGGAGGTGTACATTTCCATCTCTGGAAAGTGAAGACCTTCTCGCTCTCTACAAACACCTGAAAGGACATTGGAGAGAGATAGACACTGGTCTCTTCTCATAGGTAATTAGTGACAGAACAAGAGGGAATGGCCTCAAGCTGCACCAGAGGAGGTTTAAACCGGACATTACAAAAAAAAAAAAATTCACTGAAAGTGTTGTCAGGCATTGGAACAGGCTGCCCAGGGAGGTGGTTGAGCCACCATCCCTGGACATGTTTAAAAGCCGTATAGTTGTGTGCTTGGGGCTTAGTGGTGGACTTGGTAGAGTAGGGTTATGGTTGGACTCAAGGATCTGAAAGGTCTTTTCCAACCTTGATGATTCTATGATTCCATGAAAGTGGTCTACAGAGCACTCCTGCAGAGCATCATGGACACAGCTAGACTGCTCACAGGCACCAAATGGCTGCCCCACAATAACTGCTCTACAATATTCCCAGAGTAGATGTGCAAAGACAGCATGGATGTGTCGAGACTTTAGTGACAGAGGTCTGGAAATTACTGCATCCATTTCCATGGACAGGAAGCCTTCAGATTCATCTGGTTTTGGTCCTTTACCAATTTCTGTGACTCAAAGACAGAATCATAGAATGTTAGGGTTTGAAAGGGACCTCCAAAGATCATCGAGTCCAACCCCCCAGCCAGCGCAGGAACACCTAGGTAAGGCCACACAGGAACAGATCCAGGTGGGTCTTGAAAGTCTCTAAGAGAAGGAGACTCCACAACCTCTCTGGGCAGCCTGTTCCAGGCTCTGTCACTCACAGTGAAGAAATTTTTCCTCATGCTGAGGTGGAACTTCCTGTGTTTCACCTTGCTACCATTACCTCTTGTCCTATCACAGGGCACCACAGAAAAGAGACTGGCCACTTCTACTTGACACCCACCCTTCAGATATTTGTAAACATTCATAAGATCCCCTCTCAGTCTTTTCCAGGTTAAACAGCCCCAGGGCTCTCAGCCTTTCCCCATAAGAGAGATGTTCCAGTCCCTTCATCATCTTTGTAGCTCTCTGTTGGACTCTTTCTAGTATTTCCATGTCCCTCTTGAACTGGGGAGACCAGAACTGAACACAGTACTCCAAATGTGGTTTCACTAGTGCAGAGTAGAGGGGGAGGAGAACCTCCTTCAACCTGCTGTCCACACTCTTCTTTATACAGCCCAGGATACCATTGGCCTTCTTGGCCACCAGGGCACATTGCAGTTCCATGGATAACCTATTTTCCACCAGAACGCCAAGTTCCTTCTCCAGGGAGCTGCTTTCCAGTAGTTGTACCCCTAACCTATACTGCGATATGGCATTGTTCCTCCCCAGGTGTAGGACTCTCCACTTATCCTAGTTGAACTTCATTAGGTTTGCCTTTGCCCAGCTCTCCAGTCTGTCCAGATCTCCCTGGATGGCAGCACAGCCTTCCACTGTATCAGCCACTCCTCCCAGTTTAGTATCATCACCAGACTTACTAGGGGTACACTCCATCCCTTCACCCAGGACATTGATGAAGATGTTGAATAAGACTGGACCCAGAACTGACCCCTGGGAAACAGCACTACTTACAGGTTGCTGAGCTATTCGGACAGCAGTAAGGATCTGGGCCTCTGCATGGAAAACTAAAGTACAAAAAAGGCTTCCATGATTTCTAGGCCTGACAGGTTTGTTTCCAATTTATCTGTACCCTGTGGTGGTCAAACTTAATTCTTAGTGTGCTCAGGCAAGCCATCATCACACTGATTATCACCACAATTGTGACTAATTTCTGTTGCTGTCACTGGGTGGAAAGCCAAGTACTGAAGCAGGGGATAGAAGCTCTCCCAGTAGATGTTTCAAGCTGCCTTTCCCCTAGTGCCTGAAAACTCACTTGCTCTGTGTGCAAAGATCTGACAACACAGGCCACAGAAATTCACTGTTGGGCAATTCCTTTGCTAAACGTAAGGTAGGGAAGCACAAAGGACAAACTGCATTTTTTCATTGGCTTCTTACATGACACTTGACAGATCTTTATCACCTAAAATAAAAAGTCTCAAAATGGAATGGTTTATGCAGTCACTTTATTGCTCCTCCTTTAACTCCATGGACTCATGACACTCATGACCCTCTCAGACCAAAGGTAAGATTTTGTAAAAGTGAGCTTTTAGTAATTATGAAACATTTTGCTGCTTTTTTAAAAAACACAGATGAATCCTCATGTTTTTCAGACAGACACCTAACAGTTTGCAGCTGAAAAATAACAAACAGCTGACGCATGACAGTCAGAGCCACTGGGTAGAAGCTGATGAAAGTAAAAAAGATATATCCAAAAAAAGAAAAAAAAAAAAAAAGATAAGCAAAAAAAAAGCCCACAAAAGTAAGTTTTCAGAAAGGCCATTTACTGTTGTGAATTTTTTTTTTTTTTTTTTTAATAACAGAAGCATCAACTTTCCTTTTTTGAATAATTTGTAAAACGTTTCCAGTGGTGGTGTGACTAAAGCCCCACTGCATCCTCATGTCCATTCCTTGGGGATGTGGGACAGGGTTCCTTGGAAGTGACACATGCATCCAGAAACAAAGAGCTCCTTCCCTGCCCTGTTCTGGGCTCGGCTGGCCTGTATTTAAAGCTGCCTTTGAAAACAGAAATAAAAAGAAGCTCCTTTTGAAGATCTACTTGTCCTTGAATCAATTTGTGCAATGTTCATGAAACCCTATGCACTAACATTTAAGCATTAATAAACCTCCCTCTCATCTAGTGGTTTAGATTATATCCCCCTCAGATGTCAGTCTGAAAATAAAATACTAAAACACTGCTCAGTGCTGCTCCTGTTCCTACCTGATGTAACCAGGAGCTTTTGTGGTTCAACTCTGCTATACCATTACCTCTGCTTTAAAAATTGAGTTTTGTCTGCTTTTACTAGCTTACAAAGCATCAGGACTAGGTCCTGTGCAAATCTCTTTTATTGTCAACCCTCTACATGTTTTACAAGGAATCCATTAGTTTTTGATGTGCAGGTCTGCACAAATAATCTTCATCATAAATACTAAAATTATTGCATCACTTGTAGTTTTTCTCTTGCCCATCTGTCAGGGCCTGATGCTGTTCTACCAGGTAACTTTCGGGATGTACACAACAACATCAACAACACTTTGGGGGAAAACAAGCATTAAAAGATTGAGTTAAAATATTGATCCAAGGTCTTCTGCCAGGGCTATATAAAGCCCCATCCCGAACCCACAACAGCCTCAGACTTGAGGGAGCTGAATACAGATTTTGGTCACACAGTGTCAACTGATGATATTATTTTATAAGAAGTTTTGCCTTTCAGTCAGACTTTACTGTTCTGAAAGCTGCACTGTCCTTTCATAGGTGCTTACTTCAATGTGATATCAAACAAAATGGGTTTTTTTCAACTTTAGGAAAGGGAAATGGAGGGCAGGAGAAGGAAAACTGGTTGGGATAAGCAGGCTGCAGCCACTTCCATTCACTCTTGTGATGTCTTTTATTTAGTGCTTCCTACTCAGCGGTTTTTGGATATACAAAAGGGAGCTCATCTACAGCTACAGCCCCATAAAAACTGTATCAATTCCTTGATGTGGTGTGAGATTAACTATTCATCTTTATTTATTTGACCCTGAAGCCTTTCATGGTTTTAATCAGTCCGATGACTTGAAAAATCAGAGAAAACTAAATGATCAACAGTTAAGGCTCAATTCAGACACCTAAACATAGGTATTTGCCTCTACTGAGATGCCCTAGGATATCCCACCTGGCCTCTTCCACTGGTCCAGAAGAATATGAGTGCTCAGCAGGTCCTAGGACATTTTTTGTCACCACAGCAGGTACGTCTCAGGGCATTTCTCATGGCACTGAATATAAAGCAACAAATTAAAATCCTTAGATTTCACAGAAGTGCGGTGAAAGGTTTCTGCTTACTTTTTGCATTTAGCTTGTACTTAGCTTCTAGTTTGCTATTTCCATTTCAGACCTGAGAATGGGTTTGTGTGGCTCTGAAGTGTCCATTTTCCCCAACAATATAACTACATCTAGTAAACGATTATAGTCCCCTGCCCACTTTGCCCCTTTATGTTCCTCAGCAGCAGCACGACATCATCTTGTGACAGCTATTCCCAGCTCAAATCCCTGTCTAGCTGCTTCTGCAGGAGGGAAAATGGGGCTGCAAAGAATAAGAAAACAACAAACCAAACATTTAGATAGGCACAAGTGGGAAAATACAAAAGAAAGTTGAAGGGAGGCAGAGCAGGACACGTGAATTTTAAGAGGCATGAATTCATAATAAACCCCTTATTGGTTTTGCTCAGAGAGTAGGGGCTGAGAAGGGGCAGCTGGGCAGAGCAGGCAGCGGCGGGTGCTGTCCAGCAGCCCCGGGGACTGAACCTGGGGGAGCGGGTAGCAGACTAGTAAAAAAATAAAAGTAATAAAAGTAGGTTTGTTTGGGTTTTGGTTTTTGTGAGGTTTTTTTGCTTGTTTGTTTGTTTTTTTGTTTTTTTTTTTCCCGCTGCAGCTTCAAAGAAAAACGATTTGCTCATTTGGTAATAACTGATGGGAACCGTGAATCACTGAGCTAGCCCCCAGCCAAGTGTTTATCTTGTAACCAATAAATCTCTAAACTGAAGCAATGAAGCTAAGTACTGCTGCTGTTTCTGCATTTTATTTCTATATTAATCAAAAACCAAGCCCAGCCCCGTGTGTCTGGGGAAGAGGTGTCCCGTGAGGGGATTGCATGGGTCAGACTGGTTAGATGGGGGTCCAGTGGGATGGGAGAGGAGAGAAGAAAAGAAACCCCACAACTGACAGAGCTAAAGCAAACACCCAGGACCTGGGGAATCTGTGTCAGGTTTGCAGTGGACCCCTGGAGGTGCGTGCAGTGGGATCTTCTCCCATGGCAACTGGGAAGTACTGGGAAGGAAGGGGAAGGTGCTTCCCTCTGGGACTAAGAGCAGCACTGTTCATCCCCTTGGCCTGGCTGTGCCAGGACCTGGTGGAAAGCAAGAGGTTGCACAGCTGAAAAAGAACGGGGTCCATCCACCTCGGATATTTATTTATATATATATATTTATATTTATATGTGTGTATACACGTGTATTTCATATATATGTGCATGCAGGCATGACTTATTTTTATAGCAAAAAATAATTTCATTTCCTCAGAGCACCAAGCTCTTGTCTACGCCAGGAGCAGTCCATAACATGCCGAGCTGTGCCACACTGTGCTTTGCCATGCTGAGCAGTGCCATGCTGTGTTGTGCTGTTCCATGCTGCACCATGCCATGACGTGCTGTGTCATGCTGAGCAGTGTCATGCTGTGCCATGCTGTGCTGTGACAAGCTGTGCCATGCCATGCCATGCTATGCTACACAGCCTTGACCCTGCAGTCCTGCCATGTCCTGCCTGCCCCATCAGGCACGGATGAGCCCAGAAGATGAGCAATGCCAGGCTCTGCCACTATTGCATCTTTCTTACTTTTCTATTTCTACTCCCCAACCCCTTTTCTCCCCTGACTTTTTTTTTTTTTTTTTCCTTTCTTTTTTCTTCTTTTTAATTGCCAGCTTTTTTTGTGCAGGAAAACCCTCCCAAAGAAAACTCCACCAGTCCCTCTTCTCTCTCCATGGGTAGCTGGGTAGCTTCTCCACAAGCTTCCTTGGGAAGGGAACGACAGAGAGGGGCCGTCCCTTCTGCCGCACCGGTGCAGGAGCCCGAGGAGAGGGACGGGACATGGAGAGACTTGAATTTCTGCTGATAAGACAGAAGTCTCCTCCCTAGCAGAGAGCAGGCGAGGAGACCTCTCCGAACGCACCTCCTCTTTCTCAGCATCGCATCTCCAGTCGCTCGGGGTTTCCCCACCCGACCCGTCGGAAAGGAGAAGCAAACGGCATCTCAGTTTTTCCATTTCCCATGCTCCACGTGCCAGGACCCGAAACCAGGAAGGCGAAAAGCCTGGTTTTTCACTCGCACCGCCGGGGGTACGGTACTGCTTGAGAGGAGGCAGGGGGACGGGATATTTATCTCCCCTTTTCTGTGATCTCAAAACCCCGGCTAAGCCTCCTGCGGCTGCTCGGTTCCTTTTGCTGCAGAAAAGTGCGAAGTTCCAAGGTTGGGGAAGAGCCTGGAGCTCCCGGGGAAAGCGGGACAGAACCCAGAGCGGCTGCGGGTGTCTGGGTGGGGATCAAATGCCCCCAAAGAGACCTTTTACTCAGGCAACGCACCCCTTCTGTCACCAGGACCCAAGGGACCGAGAGGCAGGGATGGTCTGGGGAGAGTCAGCGCGGCCGGCGATCGCGGCGGGTCCCGGGCACCTGACTGCCGGCTACAGACGACTGCCCCCGGATAGAGGGGTGAGGTGACTTCGCCCTCCTCTGGTCTGTAATTTACAGGCTAGCCCTGTCGTAGGCTCCGCAAGCTGTTGGCAGCCGCAGCTGGGGGCAACCCCGTCCAAATCTGCCCTGTTCGCCCCGGGGTGACGGGGGGGAAGGATGCAGGGCCGAGGAGGATGCGGGGTCAAGAAGGATGATAAGAGGACAGGGGGAGACAGTTTCTCTTGCTTGTCCCTGCCCTCTGCTCACTTTCCCTGCTCCACCAGCGCCCCAGGTTGCCGCTGCAAGCGGGGTGGGGGTGCCAGTGCCTCTGGCTGCTGGGGCTGGGTAGGGACTCCATCCCAGCCCTCTCCCCAGTACGGCGGGGCAGATGCCATCGCCTTACACAGGTCCCCAGCCCATCCCCGGCTGCCCCGTGAGGGTCACCGCTGCCGCACATCGAGGCACAGCTCCTCCTGGGGATCGGGCTGTACCCCACACTCCCATACACCCACCCTCCACCTTGTCTTGTGCCCCCTCTTGGGGCTGCGCATGGCTCTTCCTGCTACCTGCGGCCAGCGGCTCCAGCCCGCAGGCAGTGCCAGGGGGGCCCGGGGCCGTATTGACTTGGGCAGAAAGAAACCCTCTTGGAAGGCAGGAAGGCAGGAAGGCAGGAAGGCAGGAAGGCAGGAAGGAAGCTGAATCATCTCTTGATAATTTTGCTGAAGTACTGGAAGGATTTAATTCAGCAGGGGAGTGGATTTTTATAGTATGATTTGTTAGTTCAGTACGTTTTCGGGGCAAATATACATTCTCCTTACGATTTTTAAATGTTTGTGTATGCGTGCTTATTCCTTAACGATTATTTGGTTGCTGCAGTATTGCAGTCCAGCAAAATCGCCCAAAGGCACCTTCTAAAACTTGTTTCGCACCTCGGTTTAAATGCTCCCCCTTCTCCTGTCACTACTCAGCTTGCGACTCAGGGGGAGTCACCTCCTCCGTGTTTATTCACGTCCCTCCCGGACACCCCTTCTTGGGAGATGGAGGGCTGGGAGTGCCGGATCCACTCCCATGTGCGGAGCTGGGTGTCGTTGGCTGCCCCGAGGTTCCCGCTCCTCTGCCCGCTCCCACACCGTTCTGCTCCCCTCCCAGCCCCGTCTCCCGGTCCCGCAAAACTGCCTTTCCTAAACCTGTCCGGCTTGCCATTTCCCTTGTGGAAAAGCGCTGACAGATGGATTTCCAGGTAAACAAAAAAAAAGTTACTGCCCCGTTTTTACTTATAAACGCATCGTGTCCCGTCCCCCCCCCGCTCCCTTCCCCCCGCCCCCAGCTGTGCCTGCCGCGTCCTGCCGCCGCCTGGCACCGGCTGTCGGACAAGCCACCGGCTTCTGAATTCCTGCCCGGTGTGACACGGGGGAGCTCAGCAGCTCGCACGAACCGGGGGACGTTCGGGCAACCGCTGTCGTGTTCGTTCTGCTTCCGAGGCAGGGCGGCTCTGAGCCACACAAGGAGATTTGCCAGCCTCCTCCGGCTGGGTCAGAGAAGTCATGGCAAAACCCAAAGCGATCAAATACGGCGCCTTTTCTCAGCTTGGAGTCCCAGACAAAGGCGAATGAGGCAGCCTGTAATTAATTTTTTATTTTATTTGGAAATCTCATCCAGAAACACTGGTCAATAATAAATATATCGATAGTTATCAAGAATATATAAAAAATAAAGACACGATGTTGTCTTTGAGGCCCTAACCGAAAACAAACAAACGAAATTAATAATAACAGTATTTCAAGAAAAATCCCAGGAAAACGTACCGAAAAGGAAATAAACAGCAACAAGGATTCCGATTTAGTTATACAAGTCACTGATCTGGCAAGAGCCGACCCCGCATGCAAAACCAAACCAAAGCAAACCAAAGCAAAGCAAAAAAACCCAACCAACCAACCAAATACAACCAACCAAAAACCTCAAGCAAACAAACAAACAACAAAACACACACACACACAAAACAAACAAACAAACAAAAACAGTAAACCAGAACAAACCCAAAGCCAACAAGAGAAAAAAGCGGCGAGGACCCCAGCCAGCTGAACCAGTACATTTCACTGGGAGCAGGAGATGGGAGATTTGGCAAAACAGCCCTACAGGAGGCTTGTGCTGTGTTTTGCACTATTTCCCTCTCTCTCGCTATATATGTATGTTTGGTTTGTTTTTTTTTTTTCTTCTTTTTAAGCGAACACAGAAGTAAGAAGGAAAAGAACTGCAAACAAAACCGCATCTCAACCGAATTTGAAACCAAAACAAAACAAATCACCCACAAAATTTCAGTGAATTCAATGGGCAGTCCCTGCTGCCAGGGAAGTCGCCAGTGGCCGGCACCCAGGGGTGGAAAGCCTCAGAGGGCTCTCGCTGGGCTACCTCGGGCCGCCGCAGCCGGGTTTGGAGCGGGAGGTTTTGGAGGTGTCGCCGTGCGAAAGAAAGAAAAAGCCCGCAAAAAGAAGCAGCCCCAAATTGATTTCAACGTCTCTTAGTAGCTGCGAAGACTACAATGACAACCATGTCTTTTTAATTTTTTTTTTCTTTTTGTTTATCCCTTTTGTATCCATTTTAAGGAATTATTTACATTTGATCACCATCAGAGGCATTATCGTTATTATTATTATCATGATCATTATTATTATTATTATTATTTTTACAACGGGGACTTTTTTTTCCGGTTTAGTATAATAAGAAAACACCGCCCGAGGAGCCGGCTAAAACATTACCTTTGCAAGGTCCTTACTACACTAATCCCG
>JANHGN010026933.1:19893-35358 GCA_024605025.1 Megaceryle maxima
ATGCCCGATAGTCACAGACTTGTTCTGCATCTCTCTAGGAAGAAACCATAAAACCTTTAAGACCTGTTAGGTCTCCATTCTCCTAGCGAAGGCAGCAATTTAAAGTGTTAATTCTCCTTCACAATTCCAGGTAAGTACAGCCCCGCTCCAGGTCTCAGGGAGGATACCGCATGCCAGTATGGAGCAGTTCTCCAACTGTGAAGCTGAAGCTGTGTACTCTCTGTCTAGCATGGAAGGACAAAAAATTGCTGGGTATAAAGTTGACAGTGAAATTAAGTAATTCATCTTCCACCAACTTCAGTCACATTGATCATTCCTGCGAGACAAATGTGAAAGTTAGAGCATTCAGTTCAGCCATGACCATCAAACAGGAAGTCCAACGAAACTATGGGTGCTACAAAATTTCCTAGCTTTGGCTGGACAGAGTTATAAACTGTTCTTCCATTGACAGAGAATTTCTGTGAGATTGTTTGAGTGCATCAGACTGCTTGGGGACACAAGGAAAGACAGTTCTGTAGGCTGGCACATTTTGTAAGTCTTGCAGTTTTATTTTATTTTTCCCACTAAGTTCCCAATTCATTCAGCATGCTTCAGAAGACAGGCCTTGCATTTAATTGCTCTTCTATTCAAAGGACAGAAGAAAAATAGAAATACTTAAATCATAAGCAGCTATTCAAACAGTAACAACCAGCGTGCGCTGTTAAATCTTTCCTCACACAACCTTCATACACATTTACTGCTTGCAGCTTTCACTTACTATCACGACATAAGCAGCTCGTCAAAGAAAGGGTCTATTTTTCTGTGAAATGCCTAGTATATTAAGCAATTGGAACATAAATTCTTCTTTCTCTACTTCTGCTCAGCAGTCTGATAATGGAGTTACTTAGCAACAGATGAAGCAACCGAACTGCGTTGCCTGATCCACATTTCACTGTAAAGCAACAATCAAAAAAGCACTCTTTCAGCTGTCACAACACAAACACTCATCAGAGGCAGATCAGGAATTCCAATTACATCTTTTCTGTCCTGGACTACTTAAATTTGCTGTTGTTCAGTGTCTGAGCTCGTGGCTTTATTCTTTAAAGGCGTATGATCAGGGTATTTGACAATTGGAACTGCTACGGATATATTCTGGAAGTATAAAATCCATTAGCCTGAGACGAGCCTACATGAAAACCCAGCCACATGTACCATCTATAATGGACTGTAGCTTTTGAAATTAATAGAAATTGCCTGGAAGTCACATGATTTTGAGCATCTCTGAAAAAGGAAGAAACAGGAAAATACACAGACTCAATCTACAGTATTTACAGAGAAGCTAGAGAGGCTGCTTAAAAAGGCAAGGCTGGGGATGGGCACAAGGAGTCCTCTTCCTACAGCAGACTGACAATCTACAAACTTCAAATACACAAACTAAGCCCTCATACGTCAAGTATGCTCCTCCTGCCAAGGAACTCTTTTGCTTTCAAGAACTTGGATACTTTGAAAACAAACACATGCCCACACACACTTCCCCAAACCACCTTCTTCACCAACGAGCAGGAAGTAAGATGTGTGACAGAAAATAGTAACAGTGGGTTTATTTTAGAAAAAAAGGTAACCCACAGAATATGACAAATAAACCAGTAGATGATCATTTGCACCAATCATTACTCCCTTTTAGTTCACTCCACAGCACGAAACAGTTCCTCTTTTCCCATGCAGCCACACACACATCCTCACACATTCTGGAAGGGAAAAATTTTTATTTTCTAACTGCATGGCACCTCCTTACAAGCTGTCTTGGTTCATTCACAGAAAAATCATACTTCCAGCAAGATCTGAAAGTCTCTTGCCTCTAGGAAAGGTAAAGCACATCAGTTTCTGAAGCTCTCTCATCTGGTGGAATCATTCAGGAGATTTAACACTCCAGAGTTCCTAACAGCTTGGTAACTTACTTCACATTTACATTTCTAGAACGAGAACGTAGATCACATTTCAGATTGTAAAATCTCAGAACTTCTTAGTGCTAACAATTACCATATGAACATCTCAGATGACATTTGAAAGTCCAAAGAAAATATAAACTTCAATAGCAAGGACTGTAAGACGCGTGTATATAAAGCAGGTCAAATTAACACCTTCCCCACGTATGTTCCAGCGATTATGCACTTACATAGGTATTTCCATACACAATAATCTTTGGGTGCAATTAAGTAATCTTTCACGTACAATCATGCAAACCTTGAAGATCAACCTTTTTTTCCCCCCACTTTCATTCAAAGGTAAGTAAAATTTTGAATTTCCCTACCTTTCTCCAGGAGTATACTTTCCTTACAGGCCTCTCTGAACTTCCTTTTTTCTTTCTTAGTGTTTTGGTTTGGTTTTGTTCTTCAAGTAAACAATTTTCATGTATTAAGATAAAGGCACTAATCTGAGAATACTACAGATTTTATTTTGCTATAGATTTTTTTTTCTGCATTTGAACTATTTTGACATCACAGTTTTAGTAATTATTGCTTATTTCTCAATTTCCTACAACTGTGATCAAAACCAGTAAATGGCTTTAAAAAAATAAATAAAAATGATAAACCATTCGCAAATGAACCAATCTTAGGCATCAGTATCTGAAGCCAAATATCAAAGGGCTCCGAGTACAAGGTATGCTTTTTCTTACCAACGCAATTTATTTGTTCCGCTTCAGCATCACTTCAGCACTTTTCAAATTAAAGGTTATAACCCTGACATTAACTGATAGCTAAGAATTCAACTGCAAGCAAATTTTTCTCCTTTTCTTTGCAGGGGGAAAAAAAAAAAAAAATAAAGAAAATAAAGCTAGTGTTCTACTATACCATTTAGTGAAGACTGATTTTCAGCATTATAATCATTCTCTGAAATTATGGTTTCTAATTATGACACAATATTGTTCTATTGCTCCTCAGCAACTGCCTTCAACTAGCACAGGCACACTATTCTAGGGCATCCTGATGAGGAAGTGGCATATGTCAAGAAAATATTATCAGAGTCTGTTATTTCTAATCAAAAGCCCAACATCCCAAAGTCTTTTATTTCAGGGGAGTTTGCCATTTTTACTGTACAAAAGATGGACTGGTATATGAAAATAAAACCAAAAACCAAACAACATTCCACACAGACTTAGAATTTTCCTACACAAATAAAGCACCTGCCAAACAATTACACCTGGAATGTCACGTCAGAACCAAATTTAACATGCATCTGGAATAGCTTTAGCTTAAATTGTACTTTGAGTCATCTTTTGAGCTGTATCTCTGTACAACCTGAATTTTCACAGCTAGATACCATTTTGAAGGAATTCACTGCCACTGCTATTCAGATGAAAGTTTTAAACAGAGCAAGAGAAAGCTTTGACAATGAAAACACTGGAAAAACAAACCAGTCATAAACATGTACTTACTAATTTGTTTTCTTGCATATATATTCTTTGCAACTTCAGACAGCCTTTAGCTATAATGATCATTCCTTCATCTGAGATCTTGTAACACTGCCCAAAATGAATGTCTTTCAGTTCTTTGCATTTTGAACCCAGCTGCAATTAAGGAAATCAAAGCAAGTGTTTAAGAATAAAGAAAGGGAAAACAAAAAAAACACCCCAAAATAACTGAGCTAAGTTGGGAATTAAGATATCTTTATGCTCCACTGTCCACCCTTAAAAAATATCTTTCTTTCAAGTTTTTGGAAGACCTATACACAAACAAGAAAGGCTGTCATTATGTACATGACAGAAAGTTGTTGATAACTTAGGAAAACAGAGGATGCAAGGATTAAGTTATTTACTGGGCGTATCTATAAGTAGCTACCAATGCCCGTATGCTAGACCACTGACAGCAGCTTTGATTTCACATAACTACTTCACAGCTTGCTCGAAATGCTCCTCTTACACAAGACAAGGGTTGACAAAACTTTCCTGCACATCTAACAAAGATCTCGGCCACCTCTGGCTTTCATGATGCAAAAGGAGTTACTTAAACAGTGGTTTCAAACAGCAGCTAAGATCAGGAAAACTCAATCCAACAGAGTTGAAGTACAGGATGTCAAACTACAGTTTTCATTATAAAAGGGATCATTTAAACCCTGGACATAAATATTTTAAAAGGAAATAAGAAAAAAATGTATGTGCAACGTCAGGAAAACATCTACTTTGCCAACAGAACGTCTATAAACCATTCAAGCAGAAGAGGTCCACTGATTTTAATTCAGCCTTAGAAGAGAGTACTCTCTTCCATGTTCCCATGTCCTGGTTTTGGCTGGGACAGAGTTAATATTTTTTCTAGAAGGTGGGTACAGTGCTGTGCTTTGGATTTAGTATGGGAACAATGCTGAGAACACATGCTAGTCATTGCTAAGTAGTGCTTATCTTAAGCCAAGGAATTTTCAGTTTCCCATGCTCTGCCAAGGTGCAGGTGCACAAGAAGCTGGCAGAGAGCATGGCCAGGACAGCTGACCAAAACTAGAGAAGGGGCTATTCCATCCCACAGAGCATCATGCTCAGCATATAAGCTGGGCGTGGTCGGCTGGAGGGGGCCAGTCACTGCTTAAGGACAGGCTGAGCATTGGTCAGTGAGCGGTGAGCAATTGTATTATGTATCACTTGTCTTGACTTGGGGTTTATTCCCCTCCCTCTTTCATGCTTTTCATCTTCATTACAATTATCATCATCATCATTACTACTACTATGTCCCTTGTGCATTTCTGCACCTGGTAAAAAGTTCAAAGACACTCAGTTTACACAAGAAGTTTGGGGAATTGCTGGTTACCTGCTTTAGGCCTTCATCAGTGAGTCTGTCTTGATTGCCTACATGCACTTTCTGAAGAAGAGGGCACTGAGAGGCGACAGCAATAATAGAGGCATCAGAGAGCTGTTTACATCTGTAGGCAGTATACCTTAGCAGTCCAGGACATTTAATTGCTAAGATGCACACTCCTGTATCAGATACATTGCGACAATCAGAAATATTGATTTCAGTAATATTCTGGCTTCTCGATGCTATCTTTTCCAACAGCTCATCAGTGACCTACAAAGAAATCCAAATATTCAAACATAAAACTTTAATCATAAACATCTTTAATTTCATTAGCACAAAAACTGTTGGTAACATGAATTTCCATGGTTTCTTTGACAAGGTGTAAACAGTTTTACAGCTACCTTTAAAGAATTCTGCTCCAACACTTGGGAGAGAATGAACAGCTAATGGTCCTTTTAAAATTGCAGACAAAGATTTTTTTGTCCTTAAGAAGGAAAGGATTTGCTTGCCCTTCTATAGCAGCACTCTACTCACGCACCCAAGGTGGCATTTACAGAAAAGTCACCGTTTTATACATCTCAAATGCCACAAATTTTTACTCAGGCTTTGGTGATCACCCAAAACCAGGTGCTAGCAGACAAACAGTACAGTGATGCAGGTAACAATGGTCTTCTTAACAATGGAAAACAGTCACCTAAGTAAGCAGTGAGCAAAAGGGATGAGAAGGAAAGAACACCCTAATAGAAAAAAAGGTAATTAAAAACCAGAAGCTTCCTCCGGTTATTTGCTCAGTTTTCAAAGAGAACACTTGCATATTTTAAGTCCTACAAAGGAGGTAAGAAACATAGGATATTCTTCATGTTCAAGCTTTTAAGTTAAAACAAACAAAACCAAAGCAGGTAAGACATCATGCACAGAACTCCCTCACTTGAACGTTGTTTCAAAAAACCTGAGGTGACATAGGATGAAAGCCTTTCTAACAAAACCATTCAGGAATACTTCACCACTACTTAGCATAGATGAGGTTTAGCTTTAAACCTGCAGAGGGCAAGAGAGCAACATCAATCCCTTTTTTTTTTTTTACACAGCTGAGAAACAAACACCTGCTTTGCTGCATTCAAAGTGCTTTCCAGTAGCAGCAAGTCAAATCTGCTTTCTTGCTATTTCATCAGGTAGCTGGTAGCTAGAAAATGTAAAAACAAAAACAAAGCACCACCACCAAAAAAAAGAAAAATAACCACCACCCCAGTAGACTCACGGCCCTCCAAAACTACTCTACTCCAACACCACCAAAAAACCACCAAACCCTCCCTATACACAGAGAAATGTAACACTTGTGCTTCCTATCGCTTTAGGAACTCGATAAAAGATTGGCAGGATAGGTTTCTTTGGGCAGTGGCACAACTGACAAACTGTACTGAGATCCCAGCATACCTAATAGGCAAAAACACTAAAAAACTTTGTCGTAGAAATAAGGCTACATCTCAAGACAGTGAGGACCATTTATTTGACAGATAGTACCCGCAGAGCAAAAAGATGGACCTCTGGTCTGAGTGTGCTTTGGAGTCACTTGACAAAAGTCAATCTGCTATATACCTTTTCCATAGCAGTTAAGAAATACATCAACTATTAACTCTCAAAGCAAGAGAACTTGCATACTTTCTTAGGAGCTGACAACCTGGGACTATCCCATGCACGTTCGTTAGGCCCAACAAAGATGAGTTTGTGTTGCCACTCCTTCAACGGAGGCATTCCAGTGGTTGCTCCTCTGCAGCATATTATCTTCCTGAAACTCTAGAGAAACGTTTAAACCTCTCCAAGTAACAAGAAACCTAAAGACTGTGGCCAAACAACACAGGCATCCTTGAAAGATTTTTTCAAGAGAGGAAAGTTACCCTGAACAATCTAAGGCTAGGCTCTGTAAAGGATCTCACTAAATGAAATCTATTAATCCCAGACATACTGAATTCTGGGATCAGCAAAAGGCCTGAAAAGACACAGTTGGATTATCTCATCAGTCGAGGAAAAATTAAATAATACTTGTTAGAACAAAGACAGCAAGAACCAGTTAGGTAACCATTCTTCAAATCACAGTATCCTCAGAAAAGATCACAAACATCTTTCAGTTAATAAAAGACCTGACAGTTCTTATGAATGGAACTACCACTACCTGATGCAGACCTCAGACGAGTAACCCACAATCCATTTCAAACAGCACTTGTCTTCGCACTGTTTAACAACTGGTATCGGTCAAAAGAGGCTACATTTAAAGGCGCTAATCTGGGTGCAGGAAAATACCTGAAAGCACCAACGTGACCATTTTGCAGGTTTCTGTTGTTCATCTCTGGTCAAAGAGTAACAGTTCTGAGAGCAAATTCTAAGTCAACAAAATGTAACTTGTACGCAATGATACCTTCATACCTGTTGACGACTACTGAGATCCAGTTGTTTCCAAAACTGAAAATCTAAACAGAGGTCACGCCAATATTTACAGACTAATGATGCTGAAAGGCAACGCTCATTCAGAGACAGATTGGAAAATATCTGTAAAGAAAGGGAAAAAACAGTAATTGTCAGAAGTAATCGTATTTTAGAGGCGGAAGTATTTTATTATCAACCAGTCTCGTAAAAGACAGAAATGTAGTAGCATGCATTGCAATAAGCAGCTCTCCGACTTGCCACCAACTCGATTAGTCAAGGACAGTAACAAAAAACCTACATCCCACCACAGCCAACAATACTAACAAGTCACGCTAGCACAACCAACACCACAATGCATCCTGTTCAAGCACCCATTTCTTAGACCAACTTTCAAATGTGCTGCTGAGATAGTGTACCTAAACAACTGCAAACACCCTATTAGCTCAGTGTTATTCACAAGTCATTTAAAACACGGTTTTATCCCCATTCTGATTCCAATAGAAAAAAAACCCAACAACTTCCCTTTTATTTTTCCACTGAAGTATCGTAATGGTACTAAGATATCAACCTGGTGGGAAGGGAGCATGAGACAGCGCAGCAGATCAGCAGAGCAAATCAGTATCGCACAAGGAAACTAATCACAGAATCAGCATTTTATGCCCCAAGGTTTTGGGCACTACTGCAAAGAGAGTGAACTGGAACTTTATGGCAGGCTCATAAACTGCTGTTACATTTTTCATACTCAACCCTTCCTCGGAAGTACTGTTGTTTATGAAGAAATATAAAAAGGTCTGCCAGGAGTTACCCAAGAGAGTACCCTGTGATCACAAATTAACTTTAATCTAGACATTATCTTACAATGAAGAAAGACAATCCGAGTATTAAGATACCTACACACAGAAATACAGACACGAAGGAGTCCTCCCACTCAACTCATGAGGACATCAAGTACAAAACAGCAAGTCTCAGGCAATGTGCTCAAGAAAATCTGAAAATATTGCAGTGTGCCTAGAAAAGAGCATGAAGATCTGGAAAACACAAAAGTATCAGAAGACTAGGGCTGTTTAATCATGGAAAAGAGACAGCAAGGCGGGGTAAACAAATTAGAGAGAACATCACATTCCTCCTCTTTGTGGTGGGTAGGGCAATTTCCTACAGGCCTTTGCCTGGCCCTTACCAGAGTCAATGGATGTTTCTTCTTAGGGGATCAGTTCAACAAGGGCAGACATAAATGCAGGTAGTCATGGTTTAGGGACAGGGCAGCCCCTTAGACCTATGACAGATGCTGTCTGTTAACCCCCCTCCCTCCCCAAAGGGGAAGAGAAAGGGAATGAGGGAAAGAGATTGAGGGATTAGGAAAGGAAACTAGAACAGCTTTAATGAGAGTAATAATGAGAAGAAGAAGAAGAAGAATGTAGAATATGTACAAGTCTATACAAAACCAGTATCGAACCCAAACCCCCCGATGGTAATTCCATCACCATCACCACTAATGCTGTGCAGCAGGCACCAGGAGAGTTCCAGATTGGGCCCTGTGGCAGATGGGAGCTGTGTTCAGGAACACACAGATCAGGATCAAAGGCAGAATGGACAGAGTCCATCAAACCAGGATACTGGTGAAACAATCAGTGCGTGCTTCCTCCTTGCACTTCTCTGTATTGGTGAATTGATGCACAGAGCAAGGAGGTGGCTGCAGTCAGCACCCAAAAAGATACCATCACCCTTAGTCAAGGGGGGAGAAGTACTAAATTACAAATGGCAATTTGGCATAAAAGTACTTAATTAACAGTGGAAATCTGGCATCTGACATTCCTGCTGCAAAAGTGTAATTCTATACATTAGAAAAATATGGCAGTGTAATTATTCTCAACAATTTAAGTTACTAAAAGCAGCAGGAAACTTGAGTTCTACTACCAGTATGAAACAAAAGACAGAATCTTTTAACAGTTACAAAAACTACAGAGATAGATAAGGCAAAATGATCCACTTTATGTTTAGAGGGACATCAGACTGCCCCCGGTTAATTTTACAAAGGGAGGATGGAGAGACTGTGAAACACTTTATCTAATCTTTACTACAGTGTATTCTTTATCTGTGGAAATACTGCCTTCACTTCAAGAAACAAGAGCTTTCAGAACAAGAACAGAGCAGAAAGAGAACAGGAAAGACCGCTGCTAATCCATCTGCCACTGTGAGTATAGAAGCCCTTCATTTTTGTTGTAATTACCACCCTGCCAAAACCTGAAAGCCCTCACAAATCACAGCAGACCTACTGCTATTGCTCTGCTACCACAGGAGACACAGAAGTAGCAGTGACAAAACAAAAGGGAATCAAGTTTGATTCAGTACTTGACACAAACAGTACTTCGGAACAGACAGTATTCTTCAGGAAGAAAAGCCTGAAAGCATTTGGGGTCCAGCTTTAGTCCATACTGTACATAACTCTAGCTGCAGAGGCAAGTAGGAAGTGTACAGCTGTTGGAAGTAGACTTCCTAGAGAAACAATTATCAGAGTGAAGCCACCAGGGGGTCAAAGCAGCTGCTGACAAAGTCATGGCGTAAATTCCACCAGGGACAGGAGAGGCCACAAAAGTTACACAAGCAATAGATGTTAAAAGGCAAGGCCTTGACAGTCTTTTTGCCTACATAAAAGGATTCTAAGCTACGCCACGTGAAACATCAATTTCTCTTCAGAACTTGCAGATGTTAAAAGATGTACTGAATTGCATTAAGGGATTATTTTAGCTGCTGGTTAAAATACTACACTAATGCATAAAATGCTACATACAACTCACTCTTGATGACCTTTACCACCATTTAACTCGGTTTACATCTCCAGTCATATACTGATACTGTGGCAGCTTAATTGTGCTGAGTTTTAAATTGTTTTCTAATTCCAAAGTCTGTATAAATGCAGCTGAAAGCTAAAACTATGCCTATCCCCAAGACTGTTCATTTAACTCCTGCTTATGATAGATAACTTTCTGGGGGCAGTGGGTCCACTAGTTAGCACATTTAATTCCTGAAATTTATACTTGAGCATGTACACCTGCATGCCCAATACTCACTGCTTTCCCCCTCAACATGCTGCTTCATCCCAGAACCTCATTCCACTTCCAAGCACCAGAGAGACTGAAATCTCTTTCATCACTCTCAAAAGAAAAACAGCAAAATACAAGTGTAATGGTGCTTTCTAGATGCACTTGATGCTTTTTTTCCCTCTGTTGGCAAGAGGCAGACATAAGGGAAGCCCAGTTCTACCAAACAGGTAAACAAAAAGACATATTCCTGTTCCTCCTCACTCTTTCTAATCTCACCCTCTTTCCTCTTAAACTCCTAAAAACAGATGACAGTACCTCCTCCTTCAGCCTTCAAAGTGATAGTTAAGATTCCTGGGGTTTTCTCCCCCTTCAATGGATGCAAAAGACCTTCTGTCCTCCAGGCTACTTCCTATTTAAGAATCAATACCCATAATGTTCAACACTGATGGCCTTATCATGCCTTCTAGATAGTCAGCTCTTTAATGTTAAGCTTTTGCTTCTGAGTATTCACAACAGACTCCTCTCAGACTGAAGTGAAAAGGAAATCCAAAAATGCAGTGCCCAGCACAGCAAAAGGGAACTAACAGATGCAGCTGTTTCAGTCAGACCACATTTAATCTGCTGAACTCAATTTAAACAGTTCTATTTTATGTCCTTCACAGACACAACTCTACAAATAAGATACAGGAGAAAAATAACATGTAAACAAGTTGGTTTACCTTTAAGCAACAGAACACAAGTAATTCCACAGAACTGTCTTCAGTGTGCTTGACACACCTGTGACAATCCACAGTTCCTGATCAGGCGACAGCTTGATTGATTTTAATCCAGACAAACTAAAGCTTTGCACAGCAGACTTCATACAGTCAAAGAACACTGCCTGACCAAGTTTTGGTGTTTTCTTCAGCTTTCTGGAGTAATTTGTAATAGAAGGGATGGGAAAGGGAAGAAGGAGCTACTGCAATATTATTGAAGGGTCTGACCAGAAAACCTAGAAACAAAAATTTGTCTGTGTAATTGTCATCTCTACCACCAAGTCCCTACG
Organism: Megaceryle maxima; assembly: GCA_024605025.1. Classification (NCBI taxonomy): domain Eukaryota; kingdom Metazoa; phylum Chordata; class Aves; order Coraciiformes; family Cerylidae; genus Megaceryle; species Megaceryle maxima. The sequence goes on from JANHGN010026933.1 coordinate 31,164, forward strand.
TGATGGGCTTCAGACATTACAGCCTTAAACACTCGCTCACTATTTCTCCATCAAAGGTGTGCTATAGGTTTCAAACTAGGTATCCAAAAAGAAGCATGAGCTTTTGTGTTAAATGCTAGCATTTCAGCAGCAAAAAAGAGGGGCAGGAAAGAGCCAACACCCCATAAATATATTTTCATAGAAGATTAAATACAAGATTTAAATATCACGACTCCATGTGTTAAAATTACTTAGTTAATCCATAAATATTGGATAAACTTGGCCTTAAACCAAGCCCCTTGAACAAAGGTCAGTCAAATTAAGGAGATACCTAACTGCACTTCTAATCAAAGGAAATTGTGAAAAGTAAATCACAGCCATGAATGTTGCTACAAAATACAACGTTAGGAAATTTTACATATGTTTGCTGACACAATATCCTTAGAACCAAGCTTTCCAAAATTAATTCACACTACACAAATTTAATATGAAGCAAACAGAAGTGTAATTCAAGTAAGAATTTTAACTTATCAAAAAGCAATCCTAATACAAAATTTGAAGATTTTTATACACCAGAATCGAGTTTGAATTATTGACTGCACAGACTTAAAAATCATTTACCTCAGGAACACAGGCAAGAAAATTCAGCTGATTGCTGACACTATTCTTTAAAGATATTACTAACTTTAAGAACAAGTTACAGCTTTATGAACATAAGATACAGACCGCGGATTCCACAGCAGAAGACAGATTATAAAAGGTGAATCTATGCATGCTCTATTTCTGTCCACTGTTTACATTGGAAAGGTCTTTCAATCTAGAGTAGAAGAGTAAAGAGTTCTCTGAATGTTTTGTTTGTGGTTTTGCTCTGGGAATATTTCTGGTTTGTTCAATAGCAGAAAATTAAAGAATCATCCATCAGCAGAAGACAAACAAGGGACAGAGAAATGCTTACTTGGTTTTTAAGAGGTTTCATCACTTTATCCACACAATCTCACATGAATAAGGGAAACATTAATCATGCATATAAGCACATAAGTCTATGAAAAAGATTCAAGCACTCAAGGCGCACACCTCTCAAAGAAGCCTCAGTACACCCATAAAGGGAATCAAGTTTAAAATGCTCTCGTGATTAACAAACACATGTCAGACAGGAAAAGTGATGGTGTGATTACACATCACAGCTAGGATTCTTACAACAAGCAGCCTTCAGGAGGAACAGTTTACTGATCCCTTACTCCTGGTTACCTGAATTTTGGCACTGGCTTTAGTGACTGTACCCAGAGGAAGTCTTTCCAGGCAGCTGACCCTGAGGAAAAGCTTTGTAATGTTACACTAGTGACAGACGAGCCTGCTGAATCAAATCACTCTGCAATTGCATGATCACTCTACAAAGCACAAAGCTGGCAGCAGCAACATGTGGCCAGATGTAAAACAGGGAGACATACTCTGCCCTTAAAAGACACTTGCTAACAGACTGCCTTAGCTGTAATGTAAAACACCACTTGAGGTTCTGTCTGTAAGAAGTTACAGGACTCACTGATACCATACCTTTCCTACTAATGCAAAGAATGGGTTCTGACAAATATGCAGAGTATCTTCACTTGACACAGCTCATAAAGCTCTACTTCCAGCCATGTAAGTGTCCTTACTAAAAGACTCATCTGCTGCTTCTGAATCACCATCACAGTTTAAACACCGAGGCACTAGAGAACAGCAAAAGCTGTGAAAGATCAAACACAGGTCAAGCATTCTGAACGAAAGAAACAAATAAGTGAAAAGGAAATGAAAGCAAGACTCGCATTTAATTTATTTTGCAAGCTGTGCAGCGTTTGAATACAATCTGTCACAGTTTGAGGCAGGTAGAGCAAGCCAAATGCAACTCAACATTAGGACAAGTTTTATCATCCATGAGAGGTGAGAGTCAAGGCGTCTATCTGCCTTCAAGAAAGGCAGAAATTTCATTACAAGGCATGCTCATCTCCTCCATGACATACCTCATTCTGTAAGGTGAAAACTTACACACTAACCTGAAAGCCACCTTTTCATACAAGCCTCCGGAAAGCAAAATACTTATTTTTATCATTCTGCAACAAATCAGAAAATACCTCAGGACATCTTTCCGAACTTCATAATTGAAATAGTGTCCATATACTATCTCAGCTTTCGTTACTAGTCTACTGGTACATCTTTCCCTCAAAACTGTGTCCCTCAGATGCACTTCCAGAAGCTCATGGACAGCACAGAAGTCATATGTGGTTCATTTCCCCACTGCAATCGCAAGGTGGCAGTAAGCTTCACAAGAGGAGAGGAAAAAAAAATAATTGTTGTTGTGTTGTCCATTGCTAACAGAGTACAGTAGAATAATTAAAACAGAAATAAAAGAACATTCAACTCCTTGCATCAGTCACAAAGTTTCATAACCCCTTGCATTTTTCTCAGTACTATATCTAAAAGTAAGGCTCAACACAAACTCCAGGGAGGATAAACTGCAAGGAACACCAGCGTAAGAAAGTTGGTATTTTAACAATGAATCCTTCAACTTGTGGATGAAGTCCAATCCAAATGATGTATTTTGATGCCTCTGCCTCCTGTCTAGGTTTGGGACAGCAGACAGACTGACAGATGACAGACAGACAGAAAGACAAAAACCAAAAACACCCCCCCCGCCCCCAAACAAAAACAAAAATCAAACAAAACCAAACCAAACCAAAACCACAACCAACCAACCAAACACACACACCAAACCATCAACCAAAACAGTTGTCCTGATTGACCAAGTTGACCAAGCTCACTGCTAAATCTTGTGTACCACACTGAGGGGTGCAGAAAGTAAAAGGCTGCACCTGCAGGGAGGAGCAGCCAGGACAGGTAACCCTCAAACTGACCAACGAGGGATTCCATCCCATATACATCATATTAAGTATAAAGCTGAGGGATCACAAGGATCAAGCTTTCTTCAATGACCTGCATCCAAGGAAGACTTCCTCTATTCTGCCTTTGATCCTGATCTGTGTGTTCCTGAATCCAGTTCCAGAATCCAGCTCCTAATCCTGGTTCCCATCTGCTTCTGAGTTCAGTCTGGGACTTCCCCAGTACTTGCTTCACAGCATCAGTGGCAACGGTGCCCTAACTGTCACCAGCAGGGGTTGGATTCTATGCTGGTTTTGTGTATATTCCATTTGATTATTATTATTTGCATTAAAGTTCTTCTAGCTTTCTTTTCAAATCCCTAAGCCTCTCTCCCTTATTCCCCTTCTCCTCCCCTTTGGGCAGGGCGAGGGGTTAACAGACAGCATCTGTTACAGGTCTAGCAGACAGCCCTGATGCTAAACCTTGACAGAAAGTGCAACAATAACATGTAGATGCAGTCTTTTCAGGTGTAAATTCATTTAAAATAAAGGTCAGCATTCAAAAGTCAGAATACAACACCAAAGGTCTAGCTCTGTCTGATACAAACTCACCTCCTATCACTCAGAGTGCTGCATTTAGTATCAACACGATCAAAAGCAAATAGGAAAGTTATTACAGCAATGGAAGAATGAGAAAAAGAAGTAAAACCTTTGAGTAAAGATGCAAGAAAATGAGCCAGTATTGATAATAATAAAATTATGAAAATTAAGGAAAATATACACACACATGTCTATATGAAAGGATTGATAACCCTGGTCAGTCCCTGGTTGATGAAATCTTATTAGCTCTACCTGCATTCTTGGCCTCACCTGCATAGTTTAGTTACTTGTTGGGTAGAGTTGACAATGAAGTGTTTTGCAGCCTGCGATTTCTTGCCTGGCAAAGAGGAGACAGGCCTTCAAATGGTTCGTCAAGCCAGAGCACCCTGATAACAGGGACCCGAGGTGTCAACGAGGTGTCAAGATAAGCACCAGTAATAATTTAAACTGATCTCCTTGGAGCCTTCCAGGGTCGAAGGATGAGCTAAACCCATGACTGTATATGGGCAAAGGAAGCCCAGAGTTCAACCAGCGAACAGTGAGGAAGACTACCAGAGGGAGAAAAGACCCTAACCCTAATTTTATTACACATGCTCAGACTACAGAAATGAATTCCAGGAACTCATTACAGTAGGACTGCCCTTTCGGGGAAATGTGATGAGTATGTACGGTTTTCATGTCTATTAGATGGTGTGCTTTGCTGATTTGCTGGAGCACTTACGGAGGAGAACCCCCAGTGCTGTGCCCGCACTGCCCTAAAGAAT
>JANHGN010026936.1:0-11670 GCA_024605025.1 Megaceryle maxima
TCTTCTCTTCTCTTCTCTTCTCTTCTCTTCTCTTCTCTTCTCTTCTCTTCTCTTCTCTTCTCCTCTCCTCTCTTCTCCTCTCCTCTCCTCTCCTCTCCTCTCCTCTTCTTTTTTTATATAAAGTATACTTGTTCTGCACATGCTTGTAAAGGTTTCAGTGCAGTCATTTTGCTTCCTGAAAAAAAAAAAAATCCAGCCCAGATGAATAGTGTGTTCACACCTTCTTTCTGCTGGCTAAATTAACACGCCTAAAATATTTAACATTTTATTTATTTAATATTTTAAATATGTAAGTACTAGTGCATAGGAAGCTGCATATAGTATATTTGGATTAAATATGCCTATTTCTATGAAGTTACTGTAGATTTGCATTATCATGCAGTTCTCCTAAACTAAGCTGGGATAATAGAGCTCTTATAGAAGAACTAAAGTGAATGATTACGCTGTAGAAATGTTGATATACCACTTCTATGTCACCATAAAGGAAAAAGTGATAGAACAACTTCAAAAATGGAACTTAATTACAAAAATATTAATAATATGTATTATTTTGGTAATCTATCCATTCTTTCAAAAGAAAAAAGATGATGAGGTTCACACGTAAACCACATAAATTCTATTTTCTCACATCAATTTTGAAGTTCTTTGGGGTTTTTAGGTGCTCTTTTTAGCAGTGGGCAGGGCTCTGTGGAAACTGCCTTCTTTCTCCACATTTTTCCTCCTGGCAGGGCTTTACATCATCACGGTGTGGTGAGGGATGTGACTGAGCATCTAGTATTGGGAAACTCATTTCATTTTATTGTGACCAGTATTGTGGGGAAATGTGTAGTCATATTGCTTTCTTAATTTCTCTTCTTTTCTTCTTCTCTTCTTCTCTTCTTCTTCTCTTCTTCTTCTCTTCTTCTTCTCTTCTTCTTCTCTTCTTCTTCTCTTCCTCTTCTCTTCTTCTTCTCTTCTTCTTCTCCTCTTCTTCTCTTCTTCTCTTCTCCTTTTCTTCTCTTCTTCTCTTAATTTCTCTTCCATGTGGCTCATTCCCCTTTATTTCCTTTCTTTTCCTTCTTTTCTCCCCATAATTTGTTTGGCCCTTCCTAGGAAAATGCAAAAGCTTTTTGAGGCAGTTCAATTTCACAGTATTAAAAGCATGTGGTAACAGCCTCAGTAACAACATGGGACTGGTGACTTTCCCTGTTAAAGGAACAAAGGAAAACAGGATTTTTCACACATAAAAGAAAGCTGCATAAGTTAGAGCCTGTCTGCTAGAAGACTCAGTTTGATCACTGAAAAGCTCTTCAGGTATTGTGATCATTTACTTGTTATTTTTCGAGGTAGAATTAAGTTATAGGATCCATTGTGCTTCCCGTAGGAGCCAGAGCATTTCCAAAGAAGGTGACCTTAATGCAAGTGTGACCTGCGACCCTGCTTCAAGTGTTTAAATGAGAAAAAAAGAAAAAAAAAGAAAAAAAAAGGAACCATAAAACCCCCTGTCATCTTGAAAATGTTTGAGACTGTGATGTGCTCATGAAGCACTTCCTCGCTGCACCTTGAGGAGAAAGGGTGAATGGGCTCTTTGTATGATCTCTGAGCAAGAGGGTAATAGAATTTAATATAGTGCTCAAAAGTATCCTGAGCAGGGAGGAGGGGCTGCAGCCTCACTTTTTTACTTGCACCAGTTCAGAGAATCCACGAAGTCACCATCAGCCCACTTTTGGCATGTTTTTATTTTAATTTTTTCCACTGCTGAAATTGGTCAGGTTCCTCTTCTCCTTTCTCAATCCTGGCAATCAAACTTGCATGGTGATATACAGGCGTGCTTCGATTCCCTCAGCTGCAATGCCAAACATTGCTTCATGCCCTAGGAAGACCTGCTGTGGTGGACCTGTCTGTTGTCCTTCCTTGGACTCTGAGCTCTACAGACTTCTACTCTACCCTTTCCTGAAATGCTTGCAAAGGACGTTGCCCAAGAAGTTTGTTGAAGCAAACTCTCTCTCAAAAAAAAAAAAGCTTTTTATCTAATCACTGTCTGAGGGGAGGATAAACAGATGAATGGTAGAACCCTGAGGGTTAGTCTGGAAAGAGGGTAAGGACGTTTATTGTAATTTATGAAGGATATCTTTGAAATATTGAAACCAGAGGATTCCCCGCCTCCCATATTTGTTCTACATTAAAGACTAATGTCAACCTCAAATGTGTTTCAGGGATCTATTCAGATTGTGTGCCAGGAACTGAAGACAAACATCTTTAGTGTATAAATGAAAAGATGTTTTTATTTATTTTTTTATTTTTTCTTTTTTCTCTTTTCTTTTTTTTTTTTCCTGTAAGTGTCAGCCTAGCAAATTCATTTTGGTCCTGGATGTCTAATCATGTTCTTTACTATTTTATTACCAGTAATAAGTGGTCAGCAGGTCAAATTATGCTTCCAGAAAAATGCATAATCTGTTCTGATGGCCTGGTAGCATCAAAGCAGAAGCAAAGCTGGTCTGTGGCCAGGCAGCATCTCTGACAACACTGCAGAATAATAGATGGGCTGGAGTAGCAAAGGGCTGATGCTCAGTGAAATAGAAAATGGTGTTGGGGCTGCAGTGAAGTAGTGTGACTATGTTTGTAAGGCACAGATAAGGCAAATAACCAGTAAGTGTAGATGCTGCAGGAATATTGAAAAAGAAGCTATTTTTTTTTGCAGAGAGATGCAGGTATCTCCAACGTTTTAATTTTGACTCTTGACACATCATAAGTTCACATCTGGTGCAGGACTTTTTGCACTATCATTGCTAATATGTGAGAGTCAAGGACTCCTGAGCTGCAGCTCTGAGGGATGGTTGTCTCAAAAGGATGGACATTTCAGCTGGAGGGTGCTGTCTGTGCCCATCCCTCCTACCATGGCATGTTTCACCCTGCCCTCCCCTGAGCACCCACTACCTTTCTGGGGCTTAGTGGAGCAAAGCATTTCAGTGAGCACCAAAATCTACTCCCTGGTTTTGCCCCAAACCTTCAAATCTGAGTCCTAGGTACCCCAGCAGTGCCTAAGCTCTGCTTGCTCGTGCTATGAGAGCTGCACTGGCTCTTGTGGCCCCTGTGCAGGGAGAGGGGAAATTGTGTCACTGTCACTGTCAGCTGCTTCCCATGCCCGTGTCAAGCACAGGGGCAGAGAACTGAGAGCTGACATTGGGTTTTCTTCATAGCATCAAGAAGGATTTCCTTGGTAGATGTTGTAGGAATTAATACAGATGTTCATTTCTAAGGACACAAGCCACAAAGCCAGAGTATGAAGAGGTGTATATCAATATAGATACCCATGCATAGGAGTGGTGGACTTGATGACCTTGAAGGTCTCTTCCAGCCAAAATGATTCTATGATTGATTCTATGATTCATATATAATTTAAATATATATATAACATGTTTCTCCAGAGAACTGAGTATGGGAACAACTGTGCAACTAATGCTCAAGGAGAATTCCCTGAATAGTTAACCATTTTACAAGACCTGACCTTGAAGATGTTCACAAAGAAATATTGTTTCAACCTGGCCAGTTGGACAAGTAAAATGATGAAGATGTGGGTTTTTAAAAGGCAGACTGTAATTTTAACACATTTCATGGTGAAAAGCTGTGACATTTTCCTCCAGGAAACACAATACTCCTAGCAGAAGAAGGAGAGAGTAATTGAAGTTATATCATATTTTGGCAGGATCAGCTTCACTGAAGATTCAGCCAAGTTACTCCATTTTCAATCTGATTTTCACCAGCTTATGGTGGGTTTCATTTATGTGCTTAGTTCTAGTAGTATTACTCTCAATTTGCACTATCAAGAGAGTAAGGAGAGATAGTGTATTAAGATTAATGGATTAGTAAGAAAGTGTTTTCATTTAATGCTTATCAAAGATGAGAGGATGCTACGCTGTGCCTGGTTTCTTCCTATTGACCTGTACTCTGGTTGGTGCAGGGTGTACATTTAGGACATTCTCCAACCTCCTTCCTTTTTGATTCTTCCCTGTACTGGGATTCTCTGTTGATATAGAGAAATTCTGTGTTGATAGATATTCTTCTGTCAATGGAAGACCCATGAGAAAAACATTAAGAGAAATAATATGCAAAATACTGATGTGTGCACTATGCTACAGTGTCTTACATCATTGAAGTCCTCATAAAAAAGCAATTTATTTCAGTAGCTTCAGGGAAATGTTAGCTTTAGCTACCAGGAATAGAGAATCATGTTGGATAACTCATGGTCTTACTTCAGCAGCAGAATAAAGCAGCAGTAGCTGGGATGCTGAAAGCTGCTAGCAATGGCTATCCTAAAGATTTCTGGGATTTTTTTTTTTTTTTTTTTTTTTTTTAAATCAAAGTTCCTGGGAATGGAATTTAATTGGTGGTTGAAGCTCATGCCTTAGGTTGAAAATCATTTGATAAGTTCCTTAAGCAAGTTGTTCTTTCAGGTCATCCCCCTTTCCCATTGAAAAGTTAATCTCGGATTAAACAGAAGTTTGAAAGTATCTCTTTCTTTCAAAAAGAAAATAATGTTATTTAAAGAAAAAATGGATTTTAAAGAACAGGTGTTTATTTCCTGCTACTGCTACCTTTATGGATACTAGTCTCAAAAAAGTGATTTTCTTTCTAAAGCCATGTAAAAATTATTTGGCACCAGTTTGCATTTTTCCGCAGTGTTACACTTCTCTGTGGCCTTCTTTGGTTTATTGTCCAGTTGGGCACTGTAGTTGAGAGACAGTCAGACAAGACTCATGCTCATATTAATTTTGGTTAAGTAATTGCATAAAACATTATCTTCCCACTGTTACTGTTTAATTTTGCACGCAGAGACTGAGCCCATTTGGTTTGCCTCTTTAGCAGATGGTTGGGAAATAAGAGTGCAGAAAGCCAAAGTTCTGTCTTTAACACACCTGCCTCTGCAGCCAAGTAGCAGAGGCAGCACAGTGACACAAATCACATATTTTACAGTGACTGGTGCATAAGAGCAGCAGGGAATTGTGCATCAGGCAGAAGATGGGGGTTTTTTTGATTTCCAGGCTTCTTTTCTGTGTTACGGAGTCTGCAATATTGCTTCACTGGCAACAAAAGAAAAAACCCAACAGTGTATCGATGGTTTGGAGACTGGAAATCACTTCCCATGAAGGCTCTGATGCTTTTCAGTCTCATGTCTTTGGTCCCATTCTGGGTGGAAGATGTGCAATCTGATGTAATGTTCTTTGTTTTGTTTTCTTTCTTGAGAGAGCTGTCAAGAGATACATTTGAAGTGCAATTGGTACGTGGTCCTGTGCTAGGGTAGCCACGCATTTCACCAACTCAGCATCACCTTGTCATGAAATGATAACCTCAGCTGAGCTGACACAGGGTTGTCCTTCATCCCGCAGGCACTCCTTGTTGTAGCACGTCCAGTTTAAAAGTTTGAACACGTTCAGACAGGAAACTGGAGGATTTCTAGGCAGAAGACTATTATAGTTCTTTAATTCCTTGGTCTGCTTTGAATCAGTTTGAGCTAAACTTTCAGGAAGTGCTCTTATGAAATTCCCCAATTCTAGATTGGCATCAGCCTCAGAGGAGAGATACCTGAATCCTGCCACTATGGCTGAAGGCTGCAGAGGGTCCAGGCTAAGAGACTGAAATAGACAATTTTGTTTCCTTGCTTGATGTCACTGTGCCTGATCGTAGGGCTATTGGGAAGAGAACACAGGAAATGAAACAATGCCAGGTCGAATATGCCTGCAGAAGGAATACCAAGAATCCTTGAGAAAACAATGACAAGCAGGAGATGCAAAACATCCTGATGGGAGAGCGAGAAGTAGCTCTGCTTGCCTGGCATCTGACCTGGCAGCAGCGAGCCCTTGTGATGGGGAAAAACTCCTTCCTCCCAATATGCACAACTGACTCTTTTCCAGTGGCTGTAGGTGGGTAAAAATTATACTGTGGGGAGGAAGGCAGCAACACTGTGTGCTTGTGGCTGTGCTGGGGCTGGTGTGAGAGGTCCTGTGCCCTGAGAAAACAGCCACAAACTCAGCCTGAGACAGCTTGACTCCCCCAGAACCTGTGAATTAATTTTTTTGAATTGATTTTTGCTTAGTCTTCTACTAACAGCAGGTAGCAGAGGAAAAATAGATTTTAAGTATGTATAGTAGGAAAAAAAAAAAGGGAAGTGAATCCAAAATACTTCAAGCTATGCATGACAAACAAGCAAGGCTGTCATATACCATAGCACAGACAATATACTACGAGGGCCATCTTGTGGACAGAGAAAGTTTTTCCTCTGTGAGCATAAAAAAAATAAATATTCCCAGAATTTTTTCTATACCTGAAGATACTGTCAGCTAGATTGTAGTTCTTAGGAACTGGTTCTGATCTGTCGTACAGAGCGGAGCTGCTCTGCTGCAGGTTGTTAATCCCCGTGTGATTGACAGCAGGGTTAGCTGGGATGCTGTGCCAACGAACAAAATAATGTGCTTGCGGGCTGGGAAGGCTGTTGCAGACTAATAGCTGGAGTCAGAGTTTTCCACGGATTAATATTTTCTGCCTATTTTATTTGGAAATCTTTTTCATCCTCTGCATTGTAGAAAAGCTCTTTGAAATCCATGGGTTAAACACCATCGCAGTGCTGGAGTTCAGAACACATTTAGCTATTGTCAAATAACAGTTCAAGAGTCAACGTCCTTTTCATGGTTACCATCCAATGAACCTTCTCTGTGTGACATAGGTCTCTCAGCTGCACAGCTCTTTAGCTCTATATACCTTATTCTGGGTGAAAGACTAAAAACATTGAATTAAAAGTGAAGCCTGCCCAAATCAAATGTCTTCTCCAACACTGAGATGGAAAGCTGAACGTGATCTTTTCTCTATCACCTAATCCACAGTCAGAATTACTCCAGCTGCCTTTTCCTCTGTGCTTCCCAATGAATCCAGGTGCCTCTTGAAGAAACCAGGACCTTTTTGACTAATGCTTCCCTAACGGGAATCAGCAGCCAGCAGTGCTGGGCAGGCACAGCTTTGCTCTAGTTTCTAGGGCCATGATGTATGGTCAATTAACTGAGCTTTTTTTGTTCTAGAAGAGTTGCATTTACAAATCCCAGCCCCACCATCTGGTACCATTGGCTGTAGGCTGTGCTATCAATCACAGTGAATGAATATAGTTCTCATTTGTTGGCCACCCTTTGTCCACACATTCCAATACCATTAAGTGTTCCTTATGGTGCCATTTCACTGCTACTTACGGATTATTTAATTCTTTTAACAACTCTGCAATGGTTCGTTTGCTTTCTAAAGTTTTTCTTTAAAGTATTTGTGCAGAGGGAGACAGACAGGGTTAATTCCTTCTGCAAGGAGATGTTGATGGATTCCGAGATGCTGGCTGCTGAGCACTGCTGTGAATATTCACTGTCTTGTCTCTGCAAGGGTGGCTTCTTTGAAGGCTGTTTGGGAATATCTAGGATTGTTTACTCTGGAGAAGAGGAGGCTGAGAGGAGACCTTATTGCTCTCTACAGCTACCTGAAGGGAGGTTGTAGTGAGGTGGGTGTTGGTTCTCCCAGATAACTAGTGAAAGGACAAGAGGAAATGGGCTCAAGTTGTTCCAGGGGAAGTTTAAGTTGGATATTAGGAAAAAATTCAGTACTGAGGGAGTGATGAAGCTTTGGAACAGGCTGCCCTGGGAGGGGGAGGAATCACCATCCTTGGAGGGGTTCAAAAAACTTCTACACGTGGCACTTCAGGAAGTGGTTTAGTGGTCATGATAATGTTTAGTAGATGGTTGGACTTGATGATTTTGAAGGTCATTTCCAACTTTAATGATTCTGTGATTCCATGATCTGATAGTGCAAAATATAAAGGCAGAGCAAGGAACAGCTGCCTTCACCTTCCAAATGAAGATGACTGATGTTAAACCCCCTATCTTAATGGCATTGTCTCTCCCAGGAATCTTTTGAATAAGCCAGCAAAGTCCCAGGCAGGCCCTATGGACCAGACATTGGTTGTACAGGCAAGTGTCATTCACGAGCAGCATGGGTACTGGTTTTACAGCTCTTTGTTCAGCTCAGCAGTGCTGTCAGCTGCAGAATCTGAGGAGATGGGTTGTCTACACTAGTCATCAACCAGTGCATGGGAGACTTCACTTGGCAGGAGGTTTCATCCACAGCATCTATTCAGTAAAGGCTCAATTGCCCTTGTTAGGAGCTCAGTGTGACAAAAGAGCCTCCTGGATGCCTGCTCACTGGGGGCATCCACTCCATTCCAGGAGGGAAATACGAGAAGCATCAAGAAAGGAGGCACACGTGTACCTGGAGGGGATCTCCCTTTTCATCTCTTTCTGTGCAGGAGTGTAGCATATGGAGCTTTCACAGTGCCCTCTGAAGAAGACTCATGAATTAAATCAGGGCAGAGTTCCCTGTCTGCTGTACACCAGTTAGGAAAGCAGGTATTTCTCAAGAGGTCAGTCACTGACACTGAAGCATGTCTATGTGCAAGGAGACCCTCGACACCACGAAGGGATTGTGAGCTGAGTGAGTTGTGTGTCAGAATTTGAGGTTTGGTTTGTTTTTTTTTTTTTTAAATTTATTTTAAATAGAAAAAGATTTTTTCCCTCCACTTGCCAGATTATACCAATATTACAGTCCTTCTTAGAGACAGCGGTGAGATTTCTTGTGACACTGAAACACCGAGGCACCTGGTTTGAGGTGGAACACACAGCCTGGCAGAAAGCATACCATAAGTATCTACATATATAATAAGTGTACACAGCATGCTTTCTTGCATTCTTGAATGGTCTGGTAAGAAATAAAAATAAACCAAGCACCCCTAATAAATTCAGATTAGAATTGGTTAAATAAATAAGACCTTTTTTTTCAAATGAAAACGCACACACAAATATATAGGTAGGTAGGTATGCATATATGAAAAGTGCTTTTAATTCTTTGCTTTCTACCTGAAACAATCAAGGTCTTTGAATTGAAAACCACCTAGGTCCAAGCTTGCTTGGGACTCTGTCATCGTAGGTGTGCGTGAGAACTTGAAGGGGCATTTTGTCATGCTTCTGCAGCTTCTGGAGGGCTAAAGATACTGGAGTCCAAGGTGTTGGCTTTGTGCTGCTGAGATATGTCTATCTAGTTGGACTTTGGCAGATGGAGGAAACCTGATTTCAGTTTTCTCAGGGAACCTGTGCAGAGGACTGGAGGAATTAGATGTAAGGAAGAAGTTCTTTACTATGAGGATGGTAGCACACTGGAACAAGTTGCCCAGGGAGGTGGTTGAGGCCCCATCTCTGGAGATATTCTAGGTGAGGCTTGATGAGGCTCTGAGCAACCTGCTCTAGTTGAGGATGTCCCTGCTCTCAGCAGGGGGGTTGGACTAGATGACCTCTAGAAGTCCCTTTTAACCCAGACATTTCTATCATTCTATGATTTCTATGAATTGGTGGCTTGGTGTAGATATGGCAGCATCCACCTCTGAAGGGCTTTGGATATGGAGGGACCCCGGGAGGTTTAGAATGGGTATGAGGAAACATTTCTTCACTGAAAGGGTTATCAACCATTGGAATGGTCTGCCCAGGGCAGTGGTGGAGTCACCATCCCTGGAGGCATTTAAATGGCCTGTGGACCTGGTGCTCAGGGACGTGGGTTAGTGGTGAGCTGGCGGTGCTGGTTGGAGGTTGAACTGGAAGATCTTGAAGGTCTCCTCCAACCAAAGACATTCTGTGAGTCTGTGAATGTGCTGAGCTGCTGAGTTTTCTCTCTTGGCTAGAGTCAAGGCAAGAAGCCGAGTCCCCTTTCTGACTGTGCCAACAGGATTATTTACTCCCTTCTGCTTTTTCATTTCTCTGGAAGGGTGGCAGGGTTTAAGTATTGCTCCCACTTGTTCATTTCCATTTCTGACATTTGTAATAAGTGCACAAAATTATAGCTCTTTAGTGGGTGAGAAAGCTGCTTGCTGCAATCGAAATGAGACAATTTGACACTTGACAACAGATTTTGGTGCTTGCACAGAAGAACAGAATAAATGAGGCACGTCAGGAATGATTCTGATGCCGCACCCAGAGCTTTTGGATGGGTCTTGACAGACCTCAAGCCGAATATTGAACCCTCCCATCTTCTTATGGCATTGCCACTTGTTAGGAAAATGTCACCACTTAAAGAAAACCGGAGATTTTTCCATCTGTGACTACTAAATGTTGTGTCCTGTGCTGAGACATGTCAGAGGGTTTCTTCTGTTCTTTGGAGGTTTTTTTCAGATGAATATAAAAGAAAAGTGGGCATGAAGATGTTTCTAGGCATCAAAATGTTAGCAAAGGTTGGAAAAACTAACACTGTCCAATTAACAAGCCAGGCTTCATCAAAGCAATTGTTAAAATCTGATTAATACTCACTGATGTTTTTGACTGGGCCACAGCTGGCTTGTAGTTTGCATAGGGATATGATCCCGTATAAGTTCAGAAATGGTTAATACAATTGATTAATATTTAATTGTTGCTTTGATGAAAGCAGACTGCTGTGTTATTTATTACAAATATCATACAGACCAGCAAATCGGTGTGGACAGAATGTATCTGTATCTAGTGTTTTCTATTGCTTTACTTTTTGCTCTGTGGAACTTAAATTCCAGAGATTATTCATGTGATTATTCATGAGATTATTCAGTATTCATGTGTAAATCACGCTCTTAACATTTTAATTAATTAGTTTATCTAAACCAGTAATATAAAGTGGGACCCCGTGGCACTGGTGCTGTCTGGTCAGTTCTCATCCTGATAACCTTTTTGGCAAGCAGTGCACCAATTTTGTGCTGGAATAACTCCTCTTGGAGTTATTTACTAAGGAGGAAAAGAAAGGATAAAGAGAAAGGATGTAGAATAAGAATGCTATGTTTGCAACTTACGCTCACTTTTTGTCCCCTGTGACAGTATAGGTTTGATGTAATATTTAAATACAAGCAAAGCAAAGTCATGGATACAATTTCTTTCTTGTGCCATGATCTATTTAGGCTGAATTCTGTTGACAGCTGAGTAACACTGTTACCTGCCAGTATGATTACAACAGTGTCCGCCTTCATTTTCAAATCCAATTTACATTTAATAAAATGAAAGATGAAAGCAACCTGGCTGAAAGTGCATCATCAGCACCTGCTTGCTGAATAATGGATTTGAAAGACTGGAAAGTAGTCGCCAAAGTAGTTACGATGCTGAAGTGAATCTAGGGCAAGGAAACTTCAGCATGACTTATTGCAAGCTGATGACATAAATCATCCAGGAGAGGCCACTGAAGACCAGCTACCACGCTTATTTACTGTAGAAGAGATTGGCATTAATGAGCTGGAGGACCAGAATGCATTCATCTGGGATCAAAATATCAGTGTGTCCTTCAAGTTAACGGTGACTATCCAGAAAACACTATAGCCCATGCATCCAGAAAGACCCCTTGCTCCAAAACAGGGGAGTGTTTCCTGCTGACTGCAGTGTCACACCAACATATTGCATTGCCCCTCTGCGCAGTACCAGGAAACACAAGAGCTGGAAGTGGGCCAGCCATGATCACAGCATCACAGAATGTCAGGGGTTGGAAGGGACATCAAAAGATCATTGACTCCAACCCCTCTGCCAGAGCAGGATCACCTAGAGCAGGTCACACAGGAAGGCACTGTCCAGGTGGGTTTGGAAAGTCTCCAGAGAAGGAGACTCCACAGCC
>JANHGN010026936.1:11770-23496 GCA_024605025.1 Megaceryle maxima
AGCAGCTCCCTGTCCTTCTTGAGCTGAGGGGCCCAGAACTGGACACAATATCCCTGATGGGGCCTCAGCAGGGCAGAGTAGAGGGGGAGGAGAACCTCTCTACACCTACTAAGCACAACCCAAGATTCCATGGGCTAATCCATGGCAAGGTCAACAGGCCTGTCTGAGGAGTGGCAACAGGGGGTTTGATGCTGTAGCTGTTGGTGCTTTTACAGCTTGGCTTTCCTGGGTTCAGCTGATATTGTCTATTTTCTCCTAACTCTCACTGTCCTTAATAATGATGATTCTGGTTGAAAAAAAATAAAAAAATGGAAGTAGCTGAGCTGAATTGTGGGGGATAGAATGTAAGGCACCTTCCCTGATAACTTACATATATTATTTTCTTTCTTTTATCTGCTGTACTTGTAAAGCCTGTTACCTAAGAGTCATTTTCCAGGCTGAATTTCCCATTTTGTGTTCTTGTCCCAGGGTATTTATTTCCCTTCTCTCTATACCTGATCCTTATAAGAGTCTCAATTTTGTTTTTCCTTGACGTGCTTCTGTGATGCTTTGTTTTATAAGGACACCTGGCAGGGAAGCCTTGTTTAACCCAACAGTTCTCAAGAGTGTTTATTGAATTAAAGACCTTCCTGATGTTTCCAAAGGTGTAAATAGTTCGGTTACATCTGAAATTCAGGGTTTTAAGTTATCTGAGTGGCTGTCTTTTGCAGGAAATGATAATTACACAGCAGTTATTTGTTTCAAGCTTTAGGATCGCATGGATTGCACAGCACAGGGGAAGCTCTTTGGTTTCCAAAACCTATGTATCTTAAAAGGGATATGACTTTGTTTGGGTATTACTGCCAGCATGGTCCTTATAATGTTTGTCGTTTTAACAAGCTGAAGGAAATATCTAAAAGTTAAGCTGTATAAAACACACTTCTGAAGCAAAGAAGGAGGGCTTGAATATAGCTAACCAGTAAAGATGAGCCAAGAAACTGTGCAAATCTTACACTGGGAGCTGATGTAACTGCAGCCAGGATGTCAAAACTTTAAAGAACCTGCCAGCTATCAGCGGGACCTTAAGCAAGCAGAAGCTTTTGTTCATTGGGGTTGATGAAGATCTCACTGATGTTAATAGGATTTTTTCCATGTGCTTCACATTTCTGGACTTTGAATCAGGTCTAACGTTCTCCCTGAATGTGTGATATTGCACACCCTCTGTTGTCATAAGAATGACACCTTCTTCAGAGGTGATTATTTTCTCTTGGAAAGGGAGGGACCTAAAAAGGAAATAATTGATAGTCGTAAATCCTGTGCTTTGGAAATTCAAGTTCTTTTTTATAAGCCTCACAGAATGGGAAAAAATGCCTAGCAACTTCACAATACTTAAAGCACACCTGATAATGGAGTAATTATTTTACACAAGAGCACATTCTTTATTGCAAAGATGAGCATTTAGTTCTATCTATACGCAGCTTAGTAATAAAGGTAATAATTTGCACCAGAACATGTATGATTAACTGAGCAACTCAGCATAGAGTTGTCTATCCTGAATGTTCTCGTAGCAAGGAAAGAACAAGGACACCTTGTCTCTGATCATTGTTACTGGGGTGGAGGTGGGCAGAAAGATCTTATGAACAGTGTCTCAACTCACCTTAGGTGTATCCTTTATATCCACAAAATACTGAATATAACTGAGAATGAGGGTGGTGGTGTAAATAATAATAAAGAAGCTAAAATGACTGCCTGTGTGCTGCTGAACAAAGCTGTCCCTTGGACAAATCAACCTTGAAGTAGAAGCAAAAGATGGGGGAAATGCATGATCTGTACCTCTTGGAATAAAATATGGAAGTAGAGAGAGAAAAATTAGCTCAATTTCAAGTTTAAGAGAATAACATTATCTAAACTAAAGTTATAGTGCACTGAAGGCAGTAAAGGTGTTTTAAACCATCATTTTCTCCGTTTTGAATCCATTTTGGTTTTTTCCTTAAATTAGTAAGAATCAGAAAAGTGAAGTTCTGTTATTTTGGTAAAGATGCAGGAAGGAATGTTATTCTTTCTAATAGTGGATATGAGTGATTACTGTAACTTAAAAAGAAAAAATTCTATTTTTTGCTGCTGCTTAAACTGATAATTGCATTAGTGGTCGATAACCTGTTAATGACAATGTTACTTCCATATATTTTGGGGTAAAAGACATGCTCCAAAAAAAGAAAAATAAACCAAAAAACCCACTAGAGATACGCAGTACAATCCTCAACATGCTGGGGAAATACTTGAGTGGAACATAGTGGAAATTCAAGGAAATTTTTAGGAACAAACATTTTTAATTCACAGTTTGCATGGATGGTGTGTCCTTGCAGAGCTGCCTATCACGGCAGCAGGAACCACAGTGCCTATTCAAACCACTAAGCTGGTAACATCTTTGGAAGTCACATTTTCAGTCACCCTCTCATGCATGTGAAGCCTACATGCTGTGAAGGTAGATACTTTTTAGTTTTGAGCTACATTGCCCTCTGTAACATTTATCATGGACTGGGCTGTATGCAGACAAATGAGTTACCTCCCAACTACAAAAATTACTGAACCAGGTTAATGCAGCTTTGTTCTTTCTTTGCAAGTGGCAGCTGTGAAAGCCAGCTTGTTTGGGGCATCTCTTAGTCATTCTGTTATTTTCTGTCTCTTCGGGCTCTTAGTTTTTCTATTGAAAGGAAACCATAGGAAAGTCAATGCTGGTAACAAGACTAAGGGGCCAAGGGAAGATGTAGTCATCTTGCTATTTGAAGGATGAATTTCTGTTCCCAGTATGAGACCTTCTGTTGACTTCAGAGGAGCCTGTGTTCTCAGTTCAGAGCAATGCTGCTTTTTTTGTTTTGGTTTGGTTTTTTTTGTGTGTGTGTTTTTGTTTTGTTTTGTTTGTTTGTTTGTTTTCATTTTTTTTTTCCTCTGGGTAACATGAATAAAACTTTAGCAAGCAAGGCATGCTACTAATCTATGACATTTGTCTGTAAATGCATTGGGTTAATTTTATTTTTTTTTCTTTCTCATGCAGTAATAATTCTTTTAAAAAATACTCTTGGGGTAAGAGTCCATATACTTATAGCTCATAATCCCTCTTCCTATAACTACACATTTTATCACTGAATACTCTGGAAAAAGTAATTTGAAGGTTTTAATTGTGTGTCAAAAATCTCTTTCCTTTCTTCTGATGATAGCTTGGTTGAAAATTTCTGTCCAAAAATTGTGAGCAGAAAATGGAAAGTAAAATTAGGTTCTCTTTTTAACATGCATGCCTCAGCCACCTGAGGCTTTAGAAGTGACAGAACTGTCAGAGGTACTGGGCAGACTTTGAGTGCTATAAAATCAATGGGGTGATATCAGGCACTAACTTAAAGAAAATAACATTGTTTTCTGCATTCCTTCATTCAATGGCATCAACACTCAGAAGTTCCTATCAGGTAAGAAGTTCCTGGCTTGATGCTCTTCCAGTCAATCTACACAGCAGTTCAGAAACGTGTTCCCAAGTTACAACTGAGACTAGAATGTGGGGCTGGAAAACAGTTCTTCAGTTATGCATACGCCACGCTGTTAGTCCACCTCCTGCTTTGGTGGTGACAACCCCCATGCTGAGTTTCATCTGAAGTTCAGGCCCAGAACTCCATCTGCAGGCTTGGTGATGAACTTCCAAGTGACGGTAATGCAAGAATTTAAAACATTCCCTAGGAGACAGCAGAGAGAAAAAATCAGTCTTTTGTTTGCAGGTGGCAGTGCAGACACTCACTACAGCAACAGAAGTAATTTCAAAGCAGCATTAGGGAGCACACCGTGGTCTACAGTGACCTACAGCTTTATTGCCTTTTGTCTCTTTTGTATCATTTTTAACCTGCCTGGATTCAGGCTACCTAGGAAATCTTGGGAAGATTCTTTTAAATTATCTGGGACTGAGAGGAGAGGATGTGGTACATATTTGAGGCAAAGTATATGCATTGTGCCACATGCAGATTTATTTCTTAGCATCGTTATCAAAATTTTGGGTTATTTACAGGTAGGTGACCTAATGATTCGAGGACACCTTTTAGGAATACAGAATAAGAAATGGGAAAACAGTCTGACACACTAGTCAGGACTTTGCAGTCTGGGCTAGGCATACCTAACCAAAAAAGGACACTAACCTTGTTTGCAGGCTGTTTTTTGCATCTGGCTGAACAGCAGAGATTTATTCTGGCAAAGCTGTTGGTATGCAGCAAGGCAAAGGGCACAAGCAGGGTGTGATAGAAAAATAATTCAGACAAGAAAAGCAACACTGGTTTGAGTTGGGTCAACACAAATACTGGTTTCTGACATCCCTGCAAAAAGAGAAGGCAAGTTGGCTAGGAAAATGCACAGGTAAAATTGATGTGCTCTTTAACAGAATTGATTTGCTCAAATTTCAGAACCTGAGAGGGTTTTGGAGACAATAAATTGCCAAAAAAAACCCAAAACCAAAAAACCCAGTCTGCTCTATGATCAGGCTTTACAGAAACTTATTTAAAATAGGTCTATAAGAAACATGTAAGTAATGCAAACCATTAGTCAGGACATGGATATAGTTTTGCTCGTGCAGGACTGACTGGTCCAATGCCTTTTGATGACCTTCACTGTGCTTAATAGATACAGAAAGTTACTCCAATGAGTGGCAAAGTCCAGGAGACTGTAGGGATTTATACTAATGAAAGATCTGTCTTCTTGTGCTACTTTTCCTTCATCTGAAAAATGGAGGTAAAACCAATTTTCTTCTACTCTTCTTTGTCTTGCTCATTCTGATTCTGGGTCCATCATTTCTCTTTGGGCAGCTCTTTCTCCTTAGCAGCCCTGACCTCAGGCTGGTGTTTCCAAGCACCACAGTTACAACCATAACAATATTTATGTTATCAGCAATTGACATCTAACAAGGGTATACATCTGTAAATATTTTTTTTCCCCCTTCCCTTTCAGGAGAAAAGAACTATCAGCAAAAGACTGGGATGTAGTTTTAAAGCTCTGTAGAAGAGCATTGTCCACAGTTACCTTGCTGCTGCCAGTCATGCCAAGTGTTATTGTCAAGGTCTGACAGATGCAGTCACACATAATAAAAGTGATTGTGTTTATGGATGTTTTATTACTCAAAATTCCATTTCGGCTGAAAGGCCTAAAGACCAAATGGAATTTCACTTTGCATTACACAGGAAAGAGTCAGAAGGAAAAAATCCTGTGACAGTAGAAGACAATGCCCTGTGTGCAGCTTCATAAATTTGACCCTAAGTTTGGAAATGGATGTCTAATCTTGCTGTGCAAGCAACACATGCTGCACAGTAATAGCACAGACATGCCATAACCTTTCAAAAACTGCACATGCAGTGTGGCAGGCCCCCTGGGAAATGTTCTGATTGGTGGACTGCGAGTCAAAGGCAGTTTAATGTCAAAAAAAGGTGTGTTAATTATGGAAACTGTGGTGACCTACTTTTGATGTTGCACTTCCTGGTCATTTCCAAGTGTCTAACATATTTCCACTGGGACAAATTGCGTGGTAGTTAACCCTTGCAGCAACTACTCGCGGCTGATGTTGGGTAAGCAGCTTATCTTGAGCAGTAGCTGAAGTAGATTCATGTTCTCATAGGAGGTCATCTAGTTGTCTTCAGTACTTGAATCTTAGGTATTTCTCCCTCCCTGTGAAATCCAAGTGTCTTGCAGGTTTAAATGCACCTATGCTTAAGCTGCTTCAGTCAGGAAATCGCAGGGGGCTAAGGAGATACAAGATATGCTTGGAGTTGAGGTATCTAACTCTTGGGTGCCCTGATACCTCATGAGATCAGTAGGGCTCAAGAGTGGGATTGATAAAGCTGCTGTGCTCAGAGCCGTTTCAACAGGCCAGGGGTAAATGTCCTTTCCATCTGATAGGCACTTAAGTCCAGGCTGTAGGCAGAAGGCTTTGCACACCAAAGGCTCCATCCAGGGAGGAAGAATCAGGCAGTGCCTCCTGCATACTCCCTCATCCTAGGGTGCTGACCTGGAAATGCAACTGTCCAGCAAATTTCATCTCTGTTGTAGAGAAGGTGAGATGTATTAATAATGACAAGGGCAGATGAATGATAACATTTATTTTTGCAACCTAATTACATATTACTTGAAACAGGGAGATGACGCCCCAGTTAAATGGATGGCTGCTGTAATCATGGAACATCTTTGAAATTAAATGGGAAAGATTCCTGCTCTAAGTGCAGGCAATACAGTGGATACTAAGGGCATCTATAGTCCCACTTTAGAAATGCCTAATAATAGTGAAGCAGTAGCAGTTACATTAATGTTATTGACTACTGTGGATAACTTCTCTCTGACCTACGGAATGGTAAGGTAGTTTGTACCAAACTGCTTCAATAACAGAGAAGAAAGTCTGCACTGTGCCACGGAGGGGCAGCACAGAGACACGTACCTCGTGGCTTTCAAACTGCTGCAGAACTGAAAAGATATCATTCCATCAGCACGTTCAAAATAAGGTCTGCCAAGAGGACTGGTATCATTATCTACCCTAGTTATTCTGGAGCTTGGCCAAGAGTAATGTATTCTTGGTCTCAGTCTCTATGTCCTTGATTATTTCTGGCTTGTATTTGTGTGTTGGTTGGTTGGTTTGTTTGTTTTTAATCTGGATGCCATCTATTGTTACATGTTTGAACACCTCAAGGAGCAGAATCTGGGTTCCAGGTCTCTTCCACTCAGATCCAGGTTTGTGCTTCTTTGTAGGTTCTTCCTGGCCCAACCCATCTTGAGTTTTCCTGGAGGAGGTGGAAGCTGTGTTTTCAGCCTTCCTCAGCAGGGAAAAGCCTGGAATCCAGGTCTACCACTTCCTAAGTAAATACTTGACTTGGGTATTATGCAAAATGCCACGGCTGTGAATAAAAACTTGGCACGCATTAAGATTGCTCAAAGCATACCAAATAAATCAGACTCTTCAGGAGGCACAGCTAGTTTGTAAATCCCAAACAGCCTTTGTTGACAGAGAAGTGCTTAGATTGTCAGCTCAACTTGGATTTTTCAGAAATCTAGTGCAAAATCCCTTTGTGTCTTCAGTTTTCATTACTCCATGAGCTGTGAGGCACAGCACTCGTGGTCAGCATTCAGGATGAGGTGCATTCCAGGGTCCCTGTTCTGTAAAAGGTTTTGTGCCCAGAAAGCAGGAGCAGGGTGAGCTCAGGAGCAGTGAGGACACAAGCCTGGCAGCATGCAGGAATCGGGGTTCAGCACGGGAGGCCGGTGAGTTCCTGCTGGTGACTTCAACGGGGAGAGCGCAAAGAGATCCCCAGGCTGCTTCTAAAACAAAAGGAAGAAATAAGATTATAGCTAAAATAATTTAGAAATAACTATATGGGCACAAATGGGTGGTTTGAATGCAGCTCTGAAAGGCAATAGTCCTTTAATCCGTACTTGAGGAGGTAACAACTGAACCTGACTAGCTACCCCAAGAATGATGCTTATTGTTTGCAGATGGAGTGCTCAGAGCACGTGTCCAGAGGCTGTGGCCCATACCCTAAGCAGCCAGGTAACTTAATAACTAGCAACAGCAAGTCATTTTGTGTGCCTGAGCTGCACTTGGCTAACTGCTCAGGATGTCCTGGGAAATTATGTCACTAATGTCAAGAGCATAAGTGAGACGTTTGCCTCTTGATTCTTGTTTCAGAAATGTGAAATTAGAAAGCTTGATGTGACTGTCCTGGGTACTGCTCACCTCACACTACACAGGAACTTCTTACTATGCTGGCATCTCTTTTCCTGGACAGTATTAATTCTCCGGTTGAGCTACACAATGGTTTACATATGCTAAATCTCTTTCTGCAGTCACAGTATAAAGCTTGCCAGGTCTTATTTGCATTTAGTGGTTTATAAAACCTGACCATGATTTCCTGAATGAGTGATGGTTCCATATATCATCTCCTGATATGCTCTGGAAACCAACCTCCTAATGACTTTTACCCCATTCTTGAGGCTGCTTACATTGTTTTACTGTTGTTGAGTTACCTCTAACGGAGCCAACAGCTCACTGCAGAGCTTTCCTTCCCTCGTGAGATGGCAAAGCAACTCTTTTTCTCAGCTGCATTAGTCTGTCTCTTTGCAGATAACTCGGCCCAGTTCTGCATAGGTGTTGAATGTCACAGCTGCATGTCCCAGTGGCTGCAAAAGGCACCGGGGAGTGCTCAGTGCTTTCTGAAAAATGAGACTATTCGCATTTCAAATTTACCCCTGTAAATTAGAGGAGTGGAAAGTATGAGGCAATGAAGGATGGGATTTATTTGCATTCTCCCGATTCCAGTACACTGGTATGACTACTAAATATATTTTAAGATCTCCCGAGTCTTTGAGAGCATGTAATATTTTTGTCTTAACAAGGAAAGGAAGAAAATGATGGATGAAATCGGATCGTACAAATTTTATTTAAACGCGCTGTCATTGATTTGCATTTTATTTTCTGGTCCAACTGGAGCAGGAAAACCCTGCTTTTTTCGGCTCTGCAAGTTCTATGATTACACAAGAACCCCCTAAAGAGCTGATAAAGCAAGTGTGACAACTCAAGATAAATAATTGCTTCTGGCTAATTGTTTCCAAACTACAGATGCAGTCATATAGTCAAAATATCATCAGGGCCAGTTCGTGGAACAGCTGTTTCATATAGAATTGCTGTGATTCATTTTGTATTCCTGTCCATTATGTGCTCTTGGTGAATTTAGTGCAATTATGTGTAGAAAAAGGTTATTGCTTTTTTTTTTTCTTTTTGTGAGGAAGGCATTGGAAGCTGCCATTTTTCACCAGTGTATTTCTGCACTGTATTATTCCCCCTGACAAAAAGCAGCCAGAAAGGTGTGTCAGAAAGACAGATTATCTTCAGAAACACATGAAAGGTGGCAGTCTGGTTTCAACACAGCTCTGTGTAATCTATAATTGTTTTCTGACACGTTAACTATTAACTGTCCTATTTGGTAAAGATGCACCTTGATAGGAAAAAATGTCCAAATGAGAATTTACAGGATATTTTCAGGAAAACTGCTTTGAGAGAAGTTTTGCTGAACTGTTCCTTCTCTAGTAACAACGAAACCCAACCAAACTACCATACCAAGAGAAGAGATTCTGCCCAAATTTGGCTCTCCACCTGTGGGAACATATGTGGAACTGAAGCCACAGTGCTCCTGGCTGCTAATTTTCCTGGGTGTTTACTCTGTTATCTCACTTTCTTCCCTGTAAAATGGGATATTAATCCTTCCCTTCTTTCAGAGAAGTAGTTAGGTTTTGTGCAGTCCTTTGGCACTGTTAATGAAGGATTTCTTTCCTCTGCAGTTTAACTCGCCTCTCCTCCCTTGTGCAGATACTCCTGACTACACCAGGAACCTTCCTCTGCAGAGTCAGATTTGCTGTTTTGCATGAGCAGCTGATGAATGTAAAGCCAAGATTTTCTCCGAGAATCTGGAAGAGGAGCTGAAATTGCTTCGGTGAAAAGTGAGCCGGTGTAGTGAGTTTTATATCCTTAAATTAGCACTGAAGAGAAGGGGGAAACTTAAGAAGCAATTTCACAGTAAAGCCTCAGTATGCTAGTGAGTAGGAAAATAAAGTATTCTTCATCCATGAATCACGCTCACTCCCAGGGAGCTGAGACAGATACTTACTGCTCTTGCTGTTTACCCTCTAGCCAGCTGTCTGAAGAAGAGTCATGCACCTATAGCCACATGTTGAAAATATCTTCTCTGCTCTCTCAAGTTGTTATAATGGTTAGAACAGAGAGGAATTGTGAAGGACTTCATTATTCTCACCATTTAATTTTGCGGGATGCCCTTTGGTGCTTCTGCTCTGCGGTACAGCAGAGTCATCCTGATTGATGTATACAGCTGGTGGACACCAAAATAAGGCTACCACTGCTAAGAAATACTGATTTTGATGTAATTACTTGAAAAAAAAACCCCAGCAAACAGCAAAAAAAAAAGTAAAACAAAACCCCCACAACCCTCCAAAACCCACTAAGACCACTTTGGAAATATGAAATAGCAATGCTTATTTATTTAGCAGCTATAGCACAGAAGGAGAACACCAAAAAGCAAATAAAAAACCCACTAAAGTATGGGAGTCTAGTGCTTGCAAGCACCAATTCAGTCTTATCTCCTATGGATACAGTTGGACGCAGCAGCAGGAGTGTTATTTTCTCCCTGCGTGATACGAGTCACTTCCACAGGAGACAATATGCAATCCTAAGAGCTAAGCACTAGGTGTTTCATATTTGCTGAATCTCTTGCTTTGAGTCATTGATTTCTTCACATCGAATCTCATCTCTTGCCCAGTTAGTGAGCCATTAAGTGAGGAGTCTACTGTGTTGATGAAATAATAATTCTGTTTACAGAGTGCCTTCTCACCAAGGCACTGTAGGTTCAGCACAGTATCTGCTTAATTCACACTCTTAATAATTAAAGCTTTTCTACCTAATGTCTCTGTGAAAAACTGAATTCTTGTGCTATCTTCAATCAGGAGCAATTGCAGAGAGGTTGCCTGGGGAGCAGTTCCTAGAAGGTTGCCCATTTGTTTGGCACCAGAGCATCCTTTCCTCTGGAAGTGGCTGGAAAAATGCCTGGCAGAAAAGGACCTGGGGTGCTGGTCGACAGCTGGCTGAACATGAGCCAGAAGAGTGGCCCAGGTGGCCAGGAAGGCCACCAGCATCCTGGCTTGCAGCAGAAATAGTGTGGCCAGCAGGCCTAGGGCAGTGATCTTGCCTCTGGTGAGGTGTCAGCTTGAGTATTGTCTTCAGCTCTGGGCACTGCAGTGTAAGACAGACATTGAGGTGCTGGAGCAGGTCCAGGAGGGCAACGAAGCTGGTGAGGGGTCTGGAGAGCATGTCTTATGAGGAAAGGCTGAGGGAGCTGGGGTTGTTTAGTCTGGAGAAGAGAAGAGGAGACCTTATTGCTCTCTACAACTACCTGAAAAGGAGGTTGTAGTGGGGTGGGTGTTGGTCTCCTCTCCCAAGTAATCAGTGATAGGACAAGAGGACAGGGGCTCAAGTTGCACTAGGGGAGGTTTAGGTTGGATATTAGGAAAAACTTTGATACTGAGAGGGTGGTGAGGCCTTGGAACAGGCTGTCCAGGGAGGGGATGGAGTCACCACCTCTGGAGGAGTTCTAAAAACATCTAGACATGGCACTTCAGGGCATGGTTTAGCAGTCACGATGATTTTGGGTGGATGACTGGACTTGATGATCTTGGAGGTCTTTTCCAACCTTAATAAGTCTATGATTCTGTGATTTCCTTCTTTTGAGGAAGGTGCTCAGGCCATGCACACAAGCACATCAACTGAAAAGCAGAATGTGGTAGTACTCCATTTCTGCCATACTTTTGTCCCATTAGGGACCACTATACTCTGAAGACGTAATTCGTGTGACACTTCAAAGTCTTTTTTCCCTTTCTAAAAATATAAGGTATGAGAAAATTGCACATATCCCTTCAAGAATAAACTGGCTGATGATGGAAGATAGCAGTAACTTAGGAAAAGTAAGGTCAAGGATGACTTGCAGCATCCAGCCCAATCCAGAATGACAGAAACTTAACCACCCAGATGAGAATTCCTCTAGAGGGAAGAAAATTTTGTTCATACAGTTTCAGATAATCACCTTCTACAGCATTCACTCCCTCTTTCTCTTTCTCTTTCTCTTTCTCTTTCTCTTTCTCTTTCTCTTTCTCTTTCTCTTTCTCTTTCTCTTTCTCTT
>JANHGN010026936.1:23596-41155 GCA_024605025.1 Megaceryle maxima
CCCCTTCCCTTCCCCTTCCCTTCCCTTCCCTTCCCTTCCCTTCCCTTCCCTTCCCTTCCCTTCCCTTCCCTTCCCTTCCTTCCTTCCTGTCTAAGTAGCAAAAGAAGGAGAAAGGAAGGAACTGAGGTGTGCTGATTAAGCAGCTGATGTGCTGTGTCATCCCCTAATACTTGCACACCACTGGCTTATCTATAAACATTTCCTTAGTGCTCTGCTTAAGAATCCATAGGGACACTTGTGAAACCTGCCCAGAGATTTACTTCCTTGGTCCACCAAAGCACATGTTTTTTGTATGCTTAGTGAATCCAGCACAGGAGAGAATAAAGGTTAGTTACAAAGGCAGAAAACCTCCTTTAACCATAAAGGCTTTTTTCTTTTTTGTTCTTTTTTTTTTTTTTTCCCCCATCTATGAACGTTGAGGAAGTTTTTGTGAAAAGATGTATTAGGAATCTGTACATGCCTTCTGTAGGTGTAAAAATCACACACACACACACACAAAAAAAGGATGTAAAGGATCAGTTGTCATAATCCTGAAGTGCCATCGTTAGCAATTTATCTGTAGACCTGCTCTCGGGCTAATACAGCATAATTAATTATTTATATTGTCTGGATACAGCTCTGAGGTGACCATCTGCAGTGGGATATGAAAAATGAACCTGAGAAACCATCTATGAAGTGTCATGACTTTCACACCTAGCTGACATGTGGGAAGGGCTTTGGGAAGGTAGAGCTTTGGTAGAAGAGCTCAGACTTTAGGTCACGTTACTGCTGGTGTCTGAAATAGGCTTTCGGTGGAAGAAAGGACTAGCAGGGAAAAGATGGTAGTATCACAGGGTGTCAGGGGTTGGAAGGGACCTTGGAGATCTTTGAGTCCAACCTCCCTGCCAGAGCAGGATCATATAATCTAGCACAGGATCATACAATCTAGTCCACGGGATTAGGAATGAATTAATTTACCTTTTGTGCTCATGTAAATATTGGCTTTGGGAAGTGGTGTCCGCTCCCACTGCCATGGCACATCCCCTGATGGCTGTGTCCAAGGCCACCAGCATACTGGATGCATTACACTGGATAAACTGAAATGTCTTGGATGTGTCCAGCTTTCTCTTAAAGTGATGGTATTTCTGCGCCTGTTTCCTTTCCTCTGTTTGAAGGGTGCCTGGCTAAGGAAGGGTATAGAGATAGAATCATAGAATTGTAGAATTGTCAGGGTTGGAAGGGATAATCTAATTTCAACCCCTCTGCCCATGGCACGGACACCTCCCACTAGAATGGGTTGCTCAGAGCTCCATCCAGCTTGGCCTTAAAGACTTCCAGGGATGGGGCTTCCACCACCTCTCTGGGCAACCTGTTCCAGTGTCTCACCACCCTCATGATGAAGAACTTCTTTGTAATGTCCAGTCTGAATCTACCCACCTCTAGTTTTGATCCATTCCATCTTGTCCTACCAGTACCTCACATCCTAAAAATTCCCTCCCCAGCTTTCTTGTAGCCCCCTTAAGATACTGGAAGGCCACAGTAAGGTCTCCTCAGAGCCTTCTCTTCTCCAGACTGAATAACCTCAACTGTCTCAGTCTGTCCTCCTAGGAGAGGTGATGGTCATTGCAATTCACATTGCAGCATCCCAAACACTTTTTCTGAAGGTAATAGCCCGTAGTGGTAGCTAAAGAGCTCTGATGACATTAACCCACTTCTGAGTAGTGTCTTTCCTGAAAGCCATTGTGTGCCATTGTGTCTGGGTGCTGACAGAGGGATGGAGCTCATGGGGGAAGAGTCACTAGATGTCCAGGAGAGGTGACGGCTAAGAGCAAACTGTCATTGGCCAAACTGCACTACTGCTGGTGTGAAGGCACAGGAACAACTGAAACTTAAAGTCTCCTCAAACACTGCTTTTGAAAATATTTTCCTGAGAGTTTTACTTTGATTCTGTCACGAAAAGCAAGACTGGAAAATAGTCTGAGAGCTCTTTAAGCTAAATCTTTTTGTGCGTTTCCTACAGATGCAGGTAATTGCAGAGACATTTGGGATCTAAGTCAGATCCTGCCCATTAAAAAATATATATATCAGGGTTGGTTTTGACATGCAGTGTTGACATCTTTCTGTAGTAAGGCAGATGATATGTTTAGCAGGCAGCTACTTTGACAACTTCCCTTCTAAGGAGCTGAAGGAAAATGCTGAAAATTTTCTGTAGCTTTTGTTATTTTATGTGCTTGCTGGGCTAATCTTTTAGAATACTGATGCTGGGGGGGTGGTCACACTTACTGCTATCAGAGGCAGATGCAACTCCAGAGACATCAGTGGAACTGCATCTCGTTGCAGTTATGAAGCTGGACCTCCCTTTGAAGAAAAAAAAAAATTACATTAAGGGGGGAACTGACTTGCCAGCTTCTGAGCTTTGATACCAGTTCTTTAGGCTTCTACAACTGCAGGGTCTTTCTGGACCTATAATTTCTTTCCATTAGGAAAATCACCTGCACAAACCTTTCAAGAAATTATTAAAAATTATATATATTATTTCATCCTCATAGTTTAAATTACAACTGGAGTTACTCCCTACATTGTGTGTGTTCTTTACTTTCTTTCTTTCACTTTGTTACACCAGAAACCACCTTCGGTATCGTAACGCTGAGTAACTAAACGCCCATAATATGTGATAATGCCCAACTCCAGAAACAGACTCTGAAGCCATTACAATGAACCGGTGGATGAGACTTGGAACTGCCCATGTGCTCATTCAGAAGGAGATGAAAGCCAGGCAAGTGCCTTGTAGGGGGAGTCAGTCTAGATGTTTCATTTTATCACCTCCTCCTTTCATAGGAGATTCCCAAGGCAGGATCTCAGCGGTTTTCTGGAAGCCTTCCAGCTGGTCAGATAGAGATATATACATATATATTTCAAAATACTTCTTCTTCCACAAGGTGAAATGTATCTCGTTTGTGTTCACTTGCGTTGGTGTGAATCATATCAAGATGTATACAGGATTTTTACTTGGCTATTTGAGGGGAGTGCCTGACTTGCATAGTGACAACAATTTGAGAGGCTCCTGTAATGAACTGGCAGCATATTTTGGCACAGTTGCAGCTGTGAATACCTGTAGTGTGCCTGATATTGGTGTGTCTGGTAAAGGATACCGTTACTGTACCTTGTCTGAAGGGACAGTTAAGCAAAGAGACTGAAATGGAAATAGATGCTAGCTGAATGATGAGGGATTCCTTTTGTTGAATGGCTTGGCCACGTTTGCCCTCTAGTGGCAACGAATTTGCCAGGGACGGACCCCCCCAGTAGCCAGGCAAGAAGGGCCCTCTACAGAGAAGGTAGCTAATGGACTTTATTTAACTCTTCTACGATTTATGGTTCGGGCTGTGTCAGCTAACTCTACAAAGAAGGCTTCTCCTCACCTAAGGGTCAGGGCAAAGTGTGAGCCAGCCTGCTTCCCTGCTGCTCCATTCCCTCAAAGGCAAGGCCATTGAGGAGATGACCTTGATAAGATAAGAAGATAAGCACAGCAGCAGCTGGTAGGGGTAGTGGGGGGCTGCGGTGAGGTCTCCTGGGGGTTTGCTGTAGGATTCTGTTCAGCTGGTTGAGGTTACATAGCACTTTTGTTATGATCCTACTTTCTGCCTAACAAGGGAACATCTCCCTGCTGAGGAAAGGCTGAGGGAGCTGGGGCTCCTTAGCTTGGAGAAGAGGAGACTGAGGGGTGACCTCATTGATGCTTATAAATATGTAAAAGGCAACTGTCAGGAGGATCAACCGAGGCTCTTCTCAGTGATGCCCAATGATAGGACAAGGGGCAATGGGTGCAAACTCGAACATGGGAAGGTCCATGGAAACATAAGGAGAAACTTTTTCACTGTGAGTGGGACAGGACTGGAACAGGCTGCCCAGGGAGGTTGTGTAGTCTCCTCTGGAGACATTCCAAACCCACCTGGACAATGTGTTCCTGTGTGACCTGCTCTAGGTGATCCTGCTCTGGCAGGGAGGGGTTGGACTCAATGACTTTTTGAGGTCCCTTCCAGCTCCTGACACTCTGTGATGCTGTGAGAACAGAAGCCCTTTGAATAGCATAATGAAGAATTCAGGCAAAGAGAAGAACTTAAAGTAGGAAAGGTCTTTGAAGGAAAGTAGGATATGAAGGAAATCTTTCGGGGAGGGAAGGGGGTAATGAAACCCAGTAACTGTGAAATTGCTGTGTGATAACAAAATAAGTAACCTCTCAGTCTGTCACTCAGAAAAACTATTGCAGTTTTCAGACTTGAGTCATTGGAATAGTGTGGCAGACTAGGCCACGTATTTTACTTCTCATACACCCCTTTGGAAGAGCGACCAACATTTTTGCAGCAGAAGAAACTTTATTAATGTTTGTATTGTGCAGGTTGAAGTGGAGGAAACCATCAAAGTTTGATGATTTTAGTGCTGTTTGTGCAATTACTGAGGAAATGACTGAAATTCAAGAATGATGTAATGTGGAAATTATCAGATATCTTCCTGAGGGGTCTGACCCTGTGTGATCCCATTTCACCTGTTTCTTCCAAACACCCACTGACTTGAGGCTGATGGTTTTTAAGAAGTGCTATTTTGGGGTTTTTTTTAAACCATCTTGATTGCCTTAGGATGAAGTACTTGCAGAACGGTGGTAATGTAACAAGAACCTTATTGGATGAAGGACTCCCTGAGTTAAAAATAAGAGTTTTGGCACCTTGGCTAAACAAATACAGTTACAACCAGCAGTGGTGAAAAGCTGACATTGTCTACAGCGCAGAGGATGTTGGAAGTTATGCAGACATAAGGTGTTGTGGCAGTGCAGTGCTTGCCTCTTGTGCTCCGTATGGAGCTGCAGTTAAAAGGGGACTTGATGACTGGAACAATGGTAAGGGGTGGACAAAATTACAGCAAATATTTATGTTGCCATTAAATGTGGAGCCGTTCAGGCATATAGCCCTGATTGCCTAATCTCAAAACAAATTAGTTGTGTAGATAAAGTGCCAAATAAAAACCCTTTAAAAGGAGACTTTAAAGGAAGGAGCATCATCCAAAAGGATGCTAATAGCAAGGCAAGAGTTCAAGAGAAGTAAAAAACTTAGACATTTCAAGCACTCTTCAGTGGCATATTGAAAATGTGAAGCAGGAGAGTGAAGGCAACATCCAAATGTTTGTACTGGAAAGGACTGAGCCTTAAGACTGGTGGTAGGAGCTTTGAAAGAAATGAGAAAATCTTAATTATATTATTTACATATATTTATATTTGTAGTTGTGGTTGTGGTTGTATTATTTATATATATTTATATTTGCATTTGCATTTGCATTTGTATTTGCATTTGTATTATTTGCATTTGTATTTGTATTTGTATTGACATGATATAAATCAATACTGTAGTCTGAGTTACGATTCTGCCTTAGCCAGGCCAGGATTCTCTCTGTGGGTTTTTGTTCACATAAAGCTGCAGTTTTGGTAGGGCTGAGTAGCACGCAAAGCACAGAGATTTGCCTGTGCCAGTAAACTAAACTTTGATCTTTTTTTTTCTGCTATTTGTGCCTACCCACCAAGAGAAAGCTGGAACGATGTGCAAAACATTAGTGCTTTGTGCCTTAGATCCTTTCAAAAATATACATGAACTAACCTCATCACACAGGATGAGGAGACGGCGAGGCAGTGAGCAGCCTGGACTGCACCGTGCAAAGGAACTGCGTCTCGGGGGGGGGTTGGGGCTGTCACGTTGCGTCTCACTCTGCGCCGGAGGGAGATGCTGGCATCCCAGCATTTCTCATGAGTGGAGCAATCCATTTTGTTGATGCACCAGCTGGCCAAAAGGTGGGGGGAGTGCCAGGTTCCTTGTCTGCCTGGTGCTAACCAGCTGGCCCTGGGCATGCTTAGGAGCCTGCAGAGCCAAGCTGAAGGCAGGAGGCAGGGCAGGGGAGCTGGCTGGTTGCTGGACTCGGAGCTGGCAACCTCACCCGGCCCAGGAAGCTGTGTAATCTGCACGGCTGCAGCTGGAGATCTGAGGACTTGGCAAAGGGGGCAACCTGCCTGCCAGATTTATTTTGGTCTGTCAGGCAAGGTCACCAACTCATTCCTCTGTAGCATTTCAGTTTGGTTGCAGCAGAATTTTCCAATGTGAAGCTGTAGCGTTGCAGAGACTGATACTCAGCTTCGCAGAGGAAAGTACAAGACGTAGATACAATGGAGGTGCTTATACTCAGGACTGCAATCCTCCCTTGTATACCTTTACATAGCAAGCTCTATCAGTCTTCTGTCTAATTTTCTATCTAATTTTCTCTCTAATTTTCTCTCTGATTTTCAGAATCTCTGCAGCTCTTCAGCATCCTAAGGAACAGCCTTGGCACTGCTCAGATGTGCTGGAAAAGCCATGGGGCTCAGGCCTTTCTCACATGTAAAGAAGCCTCACATGAGAGGTTCTTCTCTCTACACCCCTTAATCTCTATCAGTGAGGCCCACAAAATATCAGTGGTTATACTCATTCAATGATCCAGTTGTGGTTGCCACCTATTTTCACATAATAATTCATGGGTTGAACAGTCCCCTGAGATAGGAGACTCCTCCC
Organism: Megaceryle maxima; assembly: GCA_024605025.1. Classification (NCBI taxonomy): domain Eukaryota; kingdom Metazoa; phylum Chordata; class Aves; order Coraciiformes; family Cerylidae; genus Megaceryle; species Megaceryle maxima. The sequence continues at coordinate 30,160 of JANHGN010026936.1, forward strand.
CTTCCCCATCAACATGGAATCATTACAGTTGGAAATGACCTTCAAGATCATCAAGTCCAACTGTCTGCTAAACATTCTCAGGACCACTAAACCACATCCTGAAGTGTCACATGTAGATGGTTTTTGAACCCCTCCAGGGATGGTGACTCCACCCCCTCCCTGGGCAGCCTGTTCCAAGGCCTCACCACTTTCTCAGTAAAGAAATTTTTTCTACTATCCAACCTAAACTGATACACTGGAAGGCTGTGCTGCCATCCAGCAAGATCTGGAGAGCTGGACAAAGGCAAACCTCTTAAAGTTCAACAAGGATAAGTATAGAGTCCTACACCTGGGGAGGAACAACACCATGTACGGGTTACAGCTTAGGAGTAGGTGTGCTGGAAAGCAGCTCCAAGGAGAGTGACTTTGGTATCCTGGTGGACAATACATTCTCTATGGGACAGCAATGTGCCCTTGTGGCCAGGAAGGCCAATGATCTCCTGGGATATGTAAAGAAGAGTGTGGCCAGCAGGTCGAGGGAGGTTCTCCTCCCCCTCTACTCTGCACTGGTGAGACCACAGCTGGAGGACTGTGTTCAGTTCTGGGCTCCCCAGTTCAAGAGGGACAGGGAAATACTGGAGAGAGTGCAACAGAGGCTACAAAGATGCTGAAGAGATTGGAACATCTCTTGTGAGGAAAGGTGGAGAGCTGGGGCTGTTTAGCCTGGAGAAGAGAAGCCTGAGAGGGGATCTGATGAATGGTTACAAATCTCTGCAGGGTGAGGGGCAAGGAGAAGGGGCCAGGCTCTTGTCAGTGCTGCCCTGGGATACGACCGGGGCAGTGGATGCAAGGTGAAACCCAGGAAGTTCCACTACAACATGAGGAGAAACTTCTTCACTGTGAGAGTGATGGAACCTGGAACAGGCTGCCCAGAGAGGTTGTGGAGTCTCCTTCTCTGGAGACTTTCAAGACCCACCTGGCTCTGTTGCTGTGTGGGCTGCCCTGGGTGACCCTGCTCTGGCAGGGGGGGTTGGACTCAGTGATCTCCAGAGGTCTCTTCCAACCCCTACCATTCTATGGTTCTATGAGGTGCTCATGTCTGTCCTGCTGAGAGAAGCTGAACAGGCCAGTGGACAGAAGTAGACAGGGAAGGGGAACTGGGACACCAGGAAGAAATAGGCTACAGATGATGAAAGGAAGTGCTGTGATCAGATCTATCTGTACATAATTCCTACTTCCCTAAACCCACCTGAAAGTAAACTTAGTAATATTAGGACATATAAGTGTTCACTGTGAATTACAGTTAAGTGAACTGCATAGGAAAAGAGGGAAAGTCAGGTGTTTTTTGGTACATTAAAGCATTTTCAGGTACCAAAATAACAACCTTCTCACACTGATTGAGGAGGAACCACAAGTGCTATTTTCAAACAGCTTTGGATTTTCTTAGTAAACTGTTTTCCCAGCCCTGCTTGCAGTGTAATTACTGCCTATCCAGCAATAACAGAAATGAGAATGTCTTAGGCAATGTCTTTTTCCTCCAGAGACAATGTGAAATGGTGTTCAGAAAGGTACAGAATTGTGATGTACTTACAGGAAGAAAAACACATAGTAATCAAGTGTGGAGGTTAGAGGGGAAAAGAAACCAAAAACACCCAACAAAATAACCCACTCCAAACCTTGATTAGAATTTATATAAAACTGTCTGAAATGTATCAGACCTATAAATAAACCGTGAGGAAAAAAAGATTTCAACCGTTGTCAGTAAACGAAGGAGCCAGTAGATGGCATGAGAGACCTTGAGATGCAACATAAAGCTCAGATGGCCACTAATAGCTACTCTCTTCTGCAACCTCCTGCGCTGTCTCTGGTTTTAGCCCTAACTGCTGTATTTGCTAGATTCCCGAGGTTTCTTATTCATCAGCTGCACTTAGATCCACACAGTACATTTATTTTTAGGGACAACTAAAGTTCGTTTAATAACTCATTTAAACATGCTGAGTGAAAGCCTAGCTCTGTTGAGTTTAACCATTGACTTCAGCGGGGCTGGAATTGTACTCATTTTGAGTTTGCTTTTTTTTTTTTTTTTTTTTTAGTTAATGCTCATGATGTGGAGCAGGCATTTAATTTCCAGGAGGAGTCTGATATTAACAGGTTTGTCCTTTCCTATCACACTGCAGGTCCTTTCTCTGGAGCAGAATGACCACGCTTTCCTGAGACTCACTATGTCATTTAAAATTAGTGAATCAAAAGAGCCAAGTCTGATGGACAAAAAAGTTTGTTGTCTTTGTCTAGGATACAAAAGACTGTGTCTCCAATAGACTTTTGCCTATCCCTCTGTAATATCAGGATCCAATTCTAGGCTTTTAGGAATAAGCCACCAAGGTTTAACCATAGCTGCCCATGAACAAATTATGTACGTTGTTTTGACTTTTTTCCAAATGTATAGTTATTTTATAGTTGGATGAATCTGAAAATGAAAACCTTCAACTCAGCAATAAAATATACTCATGTGGTTAGGAGATCTAGTGGAAAAAGAAAAAAAATAAATTCATCTCTAGAATCACTGAAGAACTTGCAAAAGACGTATGGGACTATAAATTCATAAGCATTTCTGACTCCATCAAGTAGGTAAGTAGTCATATCCTTCCGAGGCAGAAAATGAGGCATAGAAATCCCCAGCTGCATGCAAAACCACATTACAGAGCTGCAAAGGCAGGACTGGGACTCAAGCCTGGCCTATGCTTAGGCCTGCATCTCATTTTTTTTTTTTTAAACAATACTGGAGTACTATAATTGCAAGGTCATAGTCCTTGATTGCTACAGTAAAGTCCAGAGTTCATTAATTCAGACCACTAGGAATGAAAAGTAGAGTGCATAAAAGCTCAGACTGTGAAGTACACATTTTAATACTCGGTAGGCTATATAACTTTGCTTTGCTTTATAAGACAGGACAGGCATGATTTCCAAATGAGGTTGAAAACTGGACTGCAGATATCCTCCCAGATGGGTTGGGAACGTCTGTGTGGTGCATTAGAAACTCCAGAAGGGCTTTTTCACACTTGTACCGCTAATGCTCTTAATTCCTTTGGCAAAATGAGCTGGTTCTAAGCCTTTTGCTTTGCTGTGCCCACTGCCAACCTCAGGCTTTACTAACTTTCCTTATATTTGGGTTTTACAGCTGCAACATCAGTGGAGTCTTTCGGTCAGTTGCAGATATTTGGCTGTCTCAGCAAGAGGACACTAATGAGCAGGAGCTGGAGAGAAATGAAAGCTGCCCCTTTGAAAGGGAAATAATAAGAGCTGTGTCTTGCCCATGACCTGCACAGACCAGTGACAGGAGTGTGCTTGGGTTTTGCTAGTGACCGTTTTCCCCTCTGGTTGAGCCAGCAGAATGCCTTTGACTGACTGGAAGAGTCTGACCGACTGTAAGTGACAGCTTTGGCCCCAAAGTGCTAAAGAAGCTCCAGCTCATGCACTGCCCAGGCTGCAGTACTGGTAAGGTGCTGGTGAGGGGATTCCCTGGCTATGCTCTGATGTTGTGGAGCAGTTTTACCTTTCTTTCCTTGTATTGAGGACAATGCATGAGCTGGGAGTTTCTTTAGGACCTCTTGGCTCAAGCTGTCACATGCAGCAAAGCATTGGGAGCCTTGCTGCCCGTTAATGGAATCATAGAATCATCAAGGTTGGAAAAGACCTCCAGGATCATCAAGTCCAACCTTCTACCTAACAATTCCATGCTCACTATGGACCATGCTCTGAAGTGCCACATCTACTTGCTTTTTGAATACCCCCAGGGATGGTGACTCCACCACCTCCCTGGGCAATCTGTTCCAATAACTACTCTTTCACTAAAGAAATTTTTCCTCCTATCTTAACACCACCTCCAGTGGAAAATACTCACAAGAGGAGCTTCTGCTGGGGGAAAGGCATATGTGTGTGGTTTAGCATGGGCAGAAGACCTTTCACCAGGTATGACAACTTAGCAGAAAGAGACACGTGGCCATTCTAGTGGCTCCCTTTAATTTGGATGCCAGAGGTGCCTTCTTCTTGGTGCAGGGTCCCCAGGACAGGCCTGACCTGGCACACTTCTTGTTTTTTAACACTTTACAACATGTATTATTAGATATCATCATTGCAGAATAACCTAATTTAGGACTGCTGATCTGTCTCTGTCTTCAAGTTTTTCCCAATGACTTTCACAGTCTGCAAATTGGTATTTTTTGGGGAGAAACATTTGCCTTTATGAGCTCCTTGTATTTTTGTGCTGTGCATCCCAGCTTGATCATTGTTAATTAGTGTCATACTTCTGTGTAGATGACTCTGTATTTTACTGTGAGCAGAATTACTTCTCTTTACTAATGGCTCCTTGCTGTCATGAAATTCCTGTTCTGGAAGTTAAGCAGGAAAGTTCATTTTTCTTCTCTTGCTACAACTCCTCCCTCACTACCTTTGTCTTATCTGAAGTGGTTATCTGGCAAAAGTTTCTCTTTTGTAAACAAGCAGATTAAAGAGAAAGGTATTGGATTAAAGATGACAGTCTGATCCTATGAAAGTCAATGGCAAATCTCCCATAAACCACAGTGAAAACAGTATCAGGAGGAAAAGGACTCTCCAGGTGTAATTTTAGTCTGATTTTAAAGAAAAGTTAAATACAATATTCCTCATCTCCCCTTTTGTTTGGGGGCTACCTTTTTGCAATGTAGCCCTTCTGAGGAGTTAGCAAAACACAGCTTTTGTACAGGAGACTCCTGACTGAAATGAAAACACAGCATGAGAACTCACATTCCTGGTCTTCATTTGAACCTGCTTGCATGAAAGAAAGCTGTTGGAGAATGGGCCAGCTCCATATGGACCCAGTACTCATGAAGGTTCTCAAATACAACATATAGACTAAATTAAGGGTGGGGCAGGTAACTCCCTTTTGCTCTCTAAATTATCCTCAGGATTGAGGCTTAGGGGTAGAAGCAAACATGCTTACCACAGGGTAAGCACCAGATGTGATTTGAATCAGGTATCTACAGATACCTGATTTGAACAAACTCATAAGGGTTTACTTTCTTCTGGAAATAATGAAGGAAGTGCAGTACACTGAGAAAAACTGGGTCCTTGCTAATTTCAAGTTGGTGCCGAGATGCAACTTGAAAGAGGAGTACTACACATGACTTGTGTTTCTGCTCTTGAAACGTTTCTCATCAGAAACGTTATTCTGTGATAGTTTGGCTATTTATTCTTCAGTTGTCTTTCAGATAGCTCAAGTTTTCAAGTCAGAAAGACAGTTTCCTGACACTCTGGGTTCAGCAGCACCTTGCCCAAGCTAAGGCTCCTCTTGGAAGAGCATGCTTCTTGCTGCTGCCTGTTACAGAAAACGTATCACGGCTCATTGCACTGCTGATTCTTGTACAAGGTGAAGAGATATACTGGCCCCTCAAAGGTGCCACCTATTCCTGGTCCCCTGGGGTGGGAGGGAATTACCTTTCTGCACAGGCCTAGTGAACACTAGCAGGTTGACACTTCAGTGGTTAAGCAGATTATAACTGTCCTGCTTATACTTTATTTTAGCTTTACGATGCTATTGATCTTACATATTTTTCTATGTATTACTATTTCCTGGAGTATTTGGAATGCTACCTGATGTATTATTGTTCCCCAAAGTTTCTGAAGGTGTCATTTTCATAGACATACAATAAAAAAAAAAAAGTTCCTATTCATACTTTTAGCTCATGAAGCAAGAGCACATCCATTGAAATCTAAATGAAAATGGGGACTGTGTCACACACTATAGCTCTCTGGAAAGCTACAGTAGGAGTCTAGCAGTCCAATTCATTCCTTTGTAAAATGTACTAAGGCTAATGGTCTTGCTGGGAGTAAAATGTATTTTATTTTATTATTTTTTTTCTTTTTTTCTTTTTCTTTTTTTTTTTTTTTTTTAGAATGCTTCCAAAAACAGACTTTGCTCTCTACCAGAAAACATAAAAGAAAACAAATGCTTACTGTGTCTTTAGTATGCTAAATATGAAATTCTTTGCACAATGGAATGTTAGCAGTAGCCGTAATCATGTTTTTCTTTCATCACCTAGTGAACATAATTTTAAGAGCGGACTGCTGTAATTATATTTCAGACAAAGGGAAGCAGAATTTCTGGATAATATTATAGTTGGCCTGACTGTTTTGTTGATAGGGAAAAATAGAGAGATCACATGAATACTTATTTAATGAACAACATTTATTAAGCAGCGCACTGTACAGAATGCATTTGACTTTGAATGCAAAGTAGTAGGCTTATTGTCTTCAACACTTTTCTTAATATTTTACTACGGCTATTACATTCTCTTCTTATCTGTCCAGCTATTCAATTATTTGTGTAGTATGTCTACAGCACAGAACTAAAGCGTTTAGCTTAACTACAGCCACCAGTGCAGGCACAATCAACATCAGCATCCACAGACTCTACAACATCCTCAGATGCAGACTTCTTATCGCTGCTCCTCTGCCATTCTGGCAGGCTTACAGCAGTAACTGTCAGAAGAGAGAAGGCATTGTTAACTAACATCAAGCAAATTAATGCATTTCAAGGAAGTGCTGTTTTGATGGCTGCCAACCCCCTCGTCAAGTGAAGAATGAAATCCTGCCCCCGCATCTGACATCTAACCGACTCAGTGACTTGGAGCAGGATTTTCATCCATGATACAATTACTATAATACTTCCCTATGAACAAAATGAATAACATTCCACGAAGCACAAAGACCACAGGCAGAAGGCTGTAAAAGTGCTGGAGGTAGCCACTGTCAACCTCAGACCACCAGGTACCAACACGCATCAGCAATCTCTTTTCATCTTAGTGCTGCCTATCGCTGCGTGTTTCAGCTGACTATTTGTCGAAGCTCATTCTGAAGGATAAGCCCTTTGGAGAATTTTCAGAGGTTCATAAACTTCTAATTAAAGTTCCCCGTATATTGTGAAATCTTGCAGAGCACTGCCAGTTGCAGTATTAACCCCAGCACACTGCTTTATCAACAGCAGCTTGAATAAGCCATATCCCTTAATGCTGAAATAATCTAAATGCAGTAATGATATTCATCCTCCCAATAAATATTCTTAGCTAGCTAAAGGTTTATCATTGCATCTGGAAGAATATTAGGACATCCATTTAGATTAAGTTTGTATAATGAGAATGGTAAAGGTTTCATAATTTTACCTCCATTTGTTTTATCCCTTAGTTGGGCAACACATTTATAACATGCCATCTCTCATCACAGGGAAAGCTGGAGACCACTATGTGGCTTCAGGTTGGATCAGTCACTTACCTCCTGAACTGCTAACACCCTCCTTGGCTAAATTACTGTCCAACCTGAAGCAGGGTTTTGCATAATAAACTGGATAATAAATATTCTCTAGAAAGGTGCTGGAGATGCTTTTTTTAAACAAAACAAAACAATATTTTCAAGGTGTGAAATGAGAAAAGCTAGAAAAGGTCTGAGTTCTGCTTTTTATACACATTAATTCTGGTTATGTCTATTACTACCAGGCACACTGTGGGTCTGAACACTGCTGCTTGAGAGTCATTGAACAAAGAAAGAAAAAAAACCAGTTTTTAAGGGCTGGCCTTGTATTCCTATTGATCCTTAGCTTGAGGAAAAGCAATCATCTTGCTAAAAAACCCACAAATTACATATTTTCCTTCCTTCCCTCCTCCTCCTTCTCCTCAGGATAAATAAATAAAAAAAAAAGTCCTTGATTAGGAATGTTGCTAGCAGACTTCCCAGTCTCTGGTTCAGTAAATGAACCAGAGAAGCCTACAGTTGCTATAAAAGCAGCACTGGCTGCGACAACCAACATATCTTTTTGTGTGTGTGATTTTCTTCTTTTCTCACACTTTTTTTTTTTTTTTGGAGAGAGAATGAGACAGCTTTATTATAGCCTAATATTCTGAGGCAGTGAGAGGCCCAGGGTGATGACATTTCAGAGATACAGACTTGGACGCACAAAAGAAATCTGTGAAATGTGGATATGACAAGATTTTGGAAGGTTTTTGTTGGGGTTTTTTTTTGAGGGTGGATTTTTCTTTTCATAAAAGGATGCATCTATTCATATCTCAGGGAGAAGTCAGAAAACTATTAGCACTCTCTCTGTGCTACTTGTTGAATGTGCTGTTGTAGATGGTTGACTATTATAGAAAGACACTCATTACTTTTATGGGCTGATTCTGCACATTGCAGAGATTATTAACAGGAGCAAAGTGCAGAGTTCTACAGAGATGTTGTTTAAAATCAGATGTAAAAGTACTCTGTTCCTCTCCAGTATCACTCACCACAGGGGTCCATTGGCTTCAGTGAAACTACACTGGATTATCCCAGTTAATAATGGATTTGGCCAACAATGGTTAACACAGAGAATAGACCACTTTAGTAGCTACTCCCTAATGGAATGGTAGGTTTACTTCTAAGGTACATAGGTACTGTGTAATTCCTTAAAGGATTTAGGAAGGAATGCACCAGAAGTATCTGTAGGATTGCAGGCTGCATTCAGTGTGAACCTGTGTTGGACAACACATCACATCCGTGACAAATTGGTACCAGTGAAAGGAGAAAAAACTCCGGTGTTTTTAAAAATCTGGGGCATGGGTGTGCGTCTATCAAATACCTTCAAAACCAAAACCATTTTTTGGAACAATTTAGAGAACATTTCACCTATGTGGGTGGTTGGGGTTTTTTTGCTGATGTATTGCACAATGGCATAGCATGGCAGCCTAATCACAGCAGTCATGTCACACTACTTGACTGACTTTCAATCGCCTTGCTTGCCCTGGTCTACACAAAATTGCAGGCTGTAATGTGCATAAAAGGACTTGGTGTTGCTTATCTCAACTTTATGGAGGTCTTGAAAACGTGAAGAAAAATTATTGATCACTGCTGCCCCTTTTACCACCTCAAATGTTTTTCTTAGATGATGCTACCTGCCATCATCTAAACTAGCTTTTAGCTGGTCAGCCTGTCAGTGGTTACAGCAAATACTAATGGGATTAAAAACAGCAGCTCAGAGAGGAGCCAGAGCAATACAGGTCTGTGTGTGGCTCTGCTGTGTTTTGTTCTTTCGAGTGCTCTGACAGAGCTCCTACACTACGTGACACACACAGAGGGAAAAAATATCTTACCTTTTGGGAAACAGTGGAAGCCAACCTTAACTGAAGCTTTTTCAATGGGAGTACAGTCCTTCATACATTTCAGTACAGGATCCACAGAGTAACACGTAGATTCCTCTCCATCAATAGTAGGATTTCGATCCAGCTTCACATAACTGCGCTGCAGCTTGCACCCTAAGAGGAAAAGGAAACGTAGTTAAAATTGTAGAAATAAATCCCAATCGATTGTTGCAATAATAAAGCTCCATGTTTTCTCTTCAGCTGTTATTAAAACACAGGTGCCTGACAAACCATCTTCACAGTAGCAAGGTTATCGAGATAGGATGATAATAAGTTGTGGTGGGGGGGGTAGAGGAAAGAGTCTGAAAGGGGAGCTATTTTTAAAATCTAATTGCACAATATAACCCAAATGGAATCACGTATACCCAGTTTTTTAGAACTACATAATACGCAGAAAATAACCTCTCATGTCTAAAAGCTATTAAGAACAGATACTGCAAGCACACTGGCTACTTCATTGCATTAGGAAAAATGTCAACTGTAGTGAATGGATAAAATAAAAAAAGGCAGCATTTATATAATAACATCAAGGATAATTTTTGTATTGGGTGATTTCTGTAATGTTGCAATTATCTCACTAGAAAGGTATAATGTAACTTAACAGGATCCCAGCTATGATTCTGTTTCCTGACACACAGATAAGTACAATTCTGCTGCCACGGAAGTCAAGGAGAAAAAAAACCATTAACTTCAATAAAGTTATCTCAGGTCCAAGGTAAATGGAGACCTATAGAACAAAACTGAGTTGATGTTATGGGAGACCATCACTATTTTTCCAGCTACACGGGAGGAAGCTCTTTTACTTCAGGAGAATTTCTAAATATTTCTCAGAGATTGCACCCTCAGATGGTGCAGCACGAAAATGAAATTTTGCACACTGAAAATTTACATAAACTTAAGATCTGACACCACATTCATAGTCTGCAGCTGTTTTGATTGAATTAAGTCAGCTGAAGCTGCTTTAATTCAGTGGTGAAAATCACACTTATTTCAGTGGGAGAAAGATTAGGCCTGATTTTTGCCTCCAAGAAAAAAGCTCCTCGGTGGAAGAAATTACAGCACAATCATTTAGTTAACATTGAACTGCACATGAGACAAAGACTTTTGCTGTAGTATATATTCTGTGTATTCACAGGCAGTGTTTTAAAGAGTCAGTGTTTAATGACATCAAAATGGATATGTATAGTTATTGTCTTTTCTAAGTAAAAGGTAACTACTGCTTTAAAAAAAAAATATATATATATATTTTGTAGCTCTTGGCAGAGGAAAAGTGAAATTGCATTCTCCTCAAGCATAAAGTCTTTTCAGATCTACTCACCAGCAGAGCAGGTTTCTTCTAGCAACACCCATGAATGAACAAAAGCAGAACAGCTCTGTGCCAGCTTGTGATTTGGCATCAGGAGTTCATTGTGTTTTTCTCTGTCATTATTTCCACAAAGTCCACAGGTCTTTCCTCTCATCCATGAAGCAACAGTAACCTATAAACCAGCACATCTTTGTAGTGAATACTGAAGTGTTGGGTCTGTTACATTGCCAAGGTACTAAAGAGAAAGAAAGTAGTAACCTTGAAAGTAAGCCTAGTACCTTAAGGATCACTCCATCAAAAATTACATTCTTCAGTCCATGTGCTGGAGCTTCCACGATAACTCTTGTTCCATTTTTATAAATTTTAACATTGCCTGTAAAAAGATGGTGAATCATGAGGTGATCTGCTTAATTTCACATTAATAGAGAAGTTGGTGCATAATTTCAAGCTAAGTTTATTTTAAAAAAAGGATCTGGTTTTAAATACTACTTTAATTTCTCCTAATTAAGGG